>JAAAKG020093488.1:0-16215 GCA_010014905.2 Druon quercuslanigerum
GTGCGTCCTGCCTCCATGGTGGGGCGCCCTGGCCAATCACAGGCATCGTAAAGAGTATACATAAGAACAACATGACCAGATACCTCAGTTTCAGGTCAGCCCTGAAGAAGTCAACTGCAATGTTCACAAAACGTCGGCAAAATTCGTAGTTTTGTACACGATTGAAACCTGAAATATCTACTTTATCACTAAAGTAACTTGTTTAAAACTAAGTAGAGGGCAACATTGCGATCAGGAATGATTTAAATTTATTATCTATAATGATATTTTGGAGTTGTAGTTGAAATAGTAGAGGAAAAATGTGTTTTAAGTGATCTGTGAAAATGTGTCATTATCGCAAACTTTGATCACTTATTATAAGCAAAATACACTACCGAAAATTGTAAAAGTTGCTTATAAGTAAGGGCTGGTACCAACCCTTTGCAGGGTGTTCAGTAAAACTGCTCATAAAAACTTATTCTTAAAGATATTCGTCGTCGAAAACCTGAAAATTAGCCGAAAACACCATTTTCGAACTCGCGTATTTCCGAATATACATTTTTAAAGAAAAATTTATCTGTGCGAATAAATTATTCAAACTTATACATATCACTCAAAAAAACTTCGCGAATGCACTCTGCGTGATTTTCTTTTAAATACTGTTTAAAATTTTGTCTCCGCCGACCCATTTGGACGGACTTGACCAAAGTAGGCGAACCGAACTGAAGGAAGCAGACAACGTATCGAATACTTGATTCTTTTAATTTTAAATTAAACACTTTCGTAACTCAAGTGAGTACAAGGAATTACTCATTTTAATCAATTTTTAAATAATTTCAGGGTGCTACACGCCAGGGGATATAGGGAAAGATCTGCAAAGTCAGGGATTTTTTTTTTATTCAACAAACTATAATTACGGAATTTGTGTTGCTTTTTAAATTTAAAAAATCAAGTAATTGATACGTTGTCTGCTTCCTTCAGTTCGCTTTGACTAACTTTGATTAAGTCCGTCAAAATCGGTCGGTCGAGACAAAATTTTAAACAATATTTAAAAGAAAACCACGCAGAGTACATCCGCGAAGTTATTGTGAGTGATATATATAAGTTTAAATAATTTATTCGCGCAGATAAACTTTTGTAAAAATGTATATTCGGAAATACATGAGTTTAAAAGTGGTGTTTTTTTTGCTAATTTTCAGGTTTTCGAGAACGAATCTCTTGAAGAATAAGTTTTTATGAGCAGTTTTTATGAGCAGTTTTACTGAACACCCTGCAAAATGTTGGTACCAGTATTTATTTCTAAAAATTTTTTACAATTTTCGATAGTATATTTTGCTTATAATAAATGATCAAAGTTTGCGATAATGACAAATTTTGACATGTCTCTTAAAACACATTGTATCCTCTACTATTTCAACTACAACTCCAAAATATTATTATAGATGATAAATTTAAATCATCCCTTATCACACTGTTCCACTCTACTTAATTTTAAACAAGCAACTTTAGTGCTTAATTTATTTCAAAAATTACATACTATCGCCGTTTTTTACACGTCCACATGTTTTCAATATTTTTTCTGGCTTAATAAAAATAATTTGTTATTTCTAAAATACAAGAATTTATTCTAGAAATATAAGAAATAATTATAGGCCAATTACAATTTTTTCTAAACTTTGATCGCAATAGATGTCAGGTGATCATTCATGGAGAGACCCTAAATGTTATATAATTATTATAATTATTAATTAAAATAAATATTATGTAATTAAAATGTTTTCTTAAAATTGATTCCCTTTTTACTTTCTTTCTTTGGTTTTAAGTTAGATAAAAACATTAACTGCAATGATTTCCCTAATCCTTACTTCAATCTTATTGTCTTATACTTCCAAACCGAATGCAGGGGGCAAAGCTCCACTTTGAGTAAAAAATACCAATATAAAAATACCAATATTCTAAATATGCTCCGAAACTCCGTAACGGTTGCTGAAATTCTCCACTATAGAGCAGCACGTTTAAATCCTGAAAGTTTGAGATTTATATATTTTTTACCTTAGGAGATATTTAACGGAGAAACCGAAGGATTTATCCCAACGCACGGCGAACATATATCGGGAACATATCTTTAGAATAAAATTGAATACCTCAAAACTCGTACTTACAATAGCTGTGCATTTTTTCTTTCGATCCAACGGACTTTAGTTTTCGAGATATCCACCTTTAAGTAACTTTTCACTTTTCATTTTTTTTTAAATTTCAAAAAATTACCCCTATTCAGGGGTTGAGAATCAAGAAAATACGTGATATTACTATTGTAAGGTTTATTTTATAGAAAAAAGTACAATGAAAAATGATTTTATAATTAGTGGTATTTCACATTTTTCATTTTTTGTATCTTCTCAACTTCCAAACACGATAAGCGATGCTCACTTTGGTTTTCAATTACGAGTAATTTGATATCTGTGACATATTTTTATATTTCTTCCCCAGGACGCTAGCGAGGTCCAAAAAACAGGATAAAAAACAGCGTATTTTGGCGTCACTTTCGATTAACATTTTTTTTATAAATGTTATATTAAATTAATCAATTTTGTAATTATGAAGTAGTTCAATTTACTGTGCGTAATTCTAAAATCCTCTAGCTTAAAAAGTTTCCATTTTGGTCTTTATTTTGAAGCGTAAATTTTCAATATAAAGAATTCTAAAATGAGATTTGGAAGACTTGGAAGAATTAAAAATGATAAAAGCGTTTGAACTAGAGCATTTTCGATCAAAACATTTTAAGTAGATCAACTGTAAATATAAATAATTTAATGATTTAAAAAAATTAATCTGTAGTTCGAGTATCCATAATTTAACAATTATTTATTTTATAAGACAATTCTAAACTTATGTCCAAAGTTAAGGAGTGTACAGATTTTAGTGTTAAAAGAACTGTTTCAATGCGAAAACATTAGTATTTAAAGAACTTTAGAAGTCTAATTTACACCTCAAAAACTATTTTACTGCTTATATAAAATATAATATAATAAATAATATAAAAATACTCAAAGCCAAACAATTAGAAACTGAATTGATTGAAGTAGAAAGCCTTGAATCGTTTAAATTTCACAAATTATATATATTGTATTGAATTTTAATGTGTAAATAACAATTTAAGAATTAGTTATTCGTTGTGCCTTACAATTATTCTTTTCTTTATTTTTATTATTATTAATATTTTTTATTTCAAATTGCTTAAAATTTCTTCAATTTAAAACATTGAAAATGAGAGCAAGGATTTGTATTTGTAACCAGAAATCTTTAAACTGTTTAAATTTTACAATTTTAGAAGTTTTCGGCTTAAAGGCATTTATTTTAAAATTATTAAATTGGAAAGTTGTAAAAGCTTTCATTTTAGACGTGTAATAAGTTAATGAAAGTTTTAATTAAAACATTTTTAAGCCTTATTATTGAAAGCTTAAAATTCAAGAGTATCACTTTAAGTGCTTTTATCTCGTACTTCAGTTTTGAGCACCTCAAATGATTGTCCGCTTAAATAGTTTGAATGTTGTTATTATTTATCATTTGTTCTTGCGCGCACATAACCTTACCCCCAAATCACTTTTTCTGCATTCCGCGCAATTTTTAACATGCATTTTAAGTGCATTATGAGGAAAGTATACCTTTCAAAATATTAAACATGGTTTTGGAAATAAAATAAAATAATATTCATATTTGAAGTACGAGATCCACAGGGTGACACTTTTATAATTTCCAAAACAGCACTTCTTGTCCGTATCAACCTTTCTTTCTTTTCAATGAGACATTTTTTGTGGGAAGTGTTTTTAACTTCTAATTGATCGAATTGTATTTTTTTCGTTAATATTTACTATTCCAACATACATTTCAGGATCAATTACTCGAAAATCACCGAAGTGATATATATTTTGCGCTCTTGCGCAGTATTCTTTTCTTAAATGAAAAGGTCTATTTGGCGGCACATAACGAAATTCAAAAGATCTACCACGAGAGAACCAAAATAAGCCCAGCAGCAAAGATATCCTTGGATGGGCATAGGAGTTATCATATGTCCATTCAGTGACATCTTTACTGCTTTTTTGAAAAATGTCGTATTTATTTGACCCAATTATTCAATTTTATTTAGAAGATTTTGGTATTGGCATTCGGGTCGTAGGGATATATGTAATTTTGCCAGCAATGGAGCTCCGGTACAGTGTAAAAAATTCAACGGACATCTTTTTCTAACTTGTGAAGATAGAAAGAGAGGTTCGTTCGATTTTAGATTTCAAACCCGCTTCGGTGAACAACTGCGTAATATTCGCAAATTAACAAATATACAAAAACTTCGGTCTTCACAATTATGTCATTAAGGTACATACAAAATTTCCGCTTCAAATTTTAAAAATCCCGTAAATTTCCCGTGTATTTCCCGCACCAATAAAATTCCTGCTTTTCACGCTTTTTCCACACGATGGACACCCACCCTGCCAAAGCATCGACAACTCTAATTTGGTGATTCTCAATTCTCTTCTGTTAAGGCTCCTTCGGCTTTAACGAATACATTCTCATCAAGTATCTCGTCCTTCGCACTCGATTTTTTCGATAATGCGATCTTTTCTACATTATCTTCAACTCTATTATATCAAATGGATATTACATTTATTTCTGCACCTGGGTCTGTTTTGCATTTAATTTTATTCTCAGCTACCCTAAAAAATATATTACTTCAATAGATTGATATTATCACAATTTATAATATGCATTGGTATTGAAACAAAAGTATTTTCATTGTCTTGTTTCTATAATTAAAAGAAGTGCGCAAACTAGTGAAAAAAACAAAATGTTATGTTATTATGCATTATATTGCAACTTGGGTCGTTTTTCCATAGATTTAGTTTATTTTCAATGTTAATTTTTACGATTTAAACTAAAAATACGCATTATAGCGTAAAGTGGTTCTAAGCAGATTTTAGATATAATTTAGGCGAGAAATTGTGTTAAATAAAATGTTATTGTAGCTTCTATCCTTTTTACCAAAAGTTTATTTTTTATATTTTTTAAATATTTTTATAACAAGAGATTATAACAAATTTGTAGATATTTTTTGTTGAACAACTTTTGTCTTTTCATTTTTTTATGTCGTATTTCCAAAAATTAATTTTTTTATTTTTAATCTCATTTTTGACGGTTAAAAGAAAAACTACTCGCCCTACCTAATAATATAATAAATAATAAATATTTATAATAATAACCAAAATTTTTAGACTCTTTTTAGGTAAACAACTTTTGTCTATTAATGTTTTATCGTACCTCGTGTCGATTTTCAATAAGTACAATTTTTTATTTTGAATGCTATTTTTACGATTAAAATAAAAACTAGTTCTTTTTTTCATAGCTTGTTTTCATAGCAGTTTCTTATGAATAAAACAAAAGCTATGCATCCTATCACAAAAGTGATTGATAAAAAATTTATTAGCTCCTTTTTAGGTGAACAACTTTCGTCTTATTGTTTTTTTCGTAGTTTGTGTCGTTCGTCCATCCTATTACAAAAGTGATTGGTAAAAGACTTGTAGCTCTTTTTTGGATGAACAACTTTTGTCTCATTATTTTTATGATAGTTTGCGTAGTTTTTCCAAAAATCGAATTTTTTATTTTTAGCGTTGTTTTTTGTGAATAAAACAAAAATTACGTGTGCGATCAAAATTTGAATAATCGATTTTTCAAGAAAATTACCATCTTGTAGGCTTAAAATGTTAATTTTCATTTTTTTTGAAAATGCTATAACTGGTAATTTTTTTTATCGAAAAAAATCACAAGGATAAATAATTGTTCGGTTTTTTGCGTATTACGAATAGCCGTGCTTAAGGTAAATGCACTAGTAATCGTCACCTTAAGCCAAATTGGAAATTAAAAATGCTTATAATTGTATTTAAAACCTAATTTTTATTATCACAAAGGTCTTAAACGATTAAAGTAGATATAAAAAAACTGAATTTGGTTACTTAACATGATATTTGATTGGAGTCAATTTTTATTCGCGATTCAAATTCAAATTATCCAAGTGCGTTAGTTATTGTCAGGCACATAACCAAGTAAACATGAGAAAAATATACTAATTTGATTGAAGAATATTGAAACTGA
Organism: Druon quercuslanigerum; assembly: GCA_010014905.2. NCBI lineage: Eukaryota > Metazoa > Arthropoda > Insecta > Hymenoptera > Cynipidae > Druon > Druon quercuslanigerum. The sequence goes on from JAAAKG020093488.1 coordinate 6,124, forward strand.
CCTAAAATCACAAGTTTTATCACACGCGGCAAGAGCAAATATTGTAATACAAAAAATACCGGGCCATCTGAGGATAACTAATGCAGTGACGATAACCAATGCATCTACCTTAGTTTTTAATTTTTTTTCTTTTTTTTCTTGAAAAAAATGGTCGCAACATTTTTCAAACTGCTCTTTTTGAATTTTTATCAAAAATAGCTGGTTTACGAACTCGATCTTTCTTCTTGGTCCTGAAACTGTGTGCCAAACCAGAATTCAATCCGACTAGTCTTTCAAAAGTTGTTCGGTATACAGACTTTCTGGCTCAGGGGGCCTACAACCGTCGACATTTAATGAAAACCGCGAGTCCATTGAGATGAGAATGGAAAAATACGCACGTAATGTATTTTGATATGATTTCACCCTGTAAAGCCCGAGGTAAAGCCCCAGTTAAATCGGCGTCCCACGGCTCGCAACCTCTCCTTGTTAAATAAAAAAATATTTTTACAAAATAAAAGTTTCATTCAATATTTAAAAAATGTGGAAGCTAATTTTTCTCTCAGGCCTAAGATGCTTACAGCCCAATATGTCGAAGGCATTTTTGTTAGTGTTACATTTCTTGAATAACCTGCAAAGGACTGTTTCGATATATATCATCAGTCACGGATGCATTTTTGTAAGGCAATCAAGTGATCCGACAAGAGCATTATTCCTAACTTGATATATTGAGCAAATCCTATTTTTTTACCCTATCATCTAAAGACGGTGCTGCAGCGAAGTGTATGATAGAGAGACCTACAGATTACGGTGGACACTGAACGACCAGAACTTTGGTAAAAGTATATACAAAAATTTCCAAAGGATCGAATCCCATACCTCTAAAGTGAAGTCCAAGCACCTTACCGCCTGAGCCACAGAGGCTCCGAATTCTTCTATAAAATATTATTATTATGTCATTAAGCCTCTCGGTGTAAACGTTAATATCTCGATTCTAGCCTCGTTATACTGTCGGGGATCAACGAGTTCATATGAGAAAAGTGAAAAAGGTAACTGTAAAACGCGTTATACGGTAGTAAAGAGGTAATAGATTTTTAGATTATTCTATAATTCAACTGCTGCTTCCTTAAATAACACGTTTGTTCTGCACCACTGCTTTGACCCTGACCGCTGATCAATCCCTCTAACAATCACCCTAGGTGAAGAGCTTCACGGAGTCATAATGTGTCACATATCAAAAAAATACGCAGACTTACTGATAATCAAGTAATAAGATCCATACTCTTTACTCTAATCACATCCGCCAAGTGAAGCTCTCCATGCGGGCCCATTAGTATCCAAGGCCTTTCGTTTCAGGCAGTTATCACTTCACTGATACTCTTCATCACTAATTGTCGCCACACATTTCTGTCCAGGCAAACGACTTTAGCTTCCTCTAACCCGATCCTCCTATTGCTGTTGTTTACATACGTTAACCGCATAGGGGGGGTGGGGGCAAGTTGACCTAGTGTCTTCAAAATGTAATAACTATGCACATGAAATTCTGGAAAAATGCATGGATCACTCTTGAACCTTCTACATTATGATAAAAGTATGGAATTTGATATTCATTAAATCAGAATAAATAATTAACAATAAACAAACAAACGCGTTAAAGAATCACTTGTTACAAAAAATTCATAACTGTGCGAAAAATCAATGAACCCGCTCCTTTTTCCGTTTCAACATGTCTGATAGTTTGAGTTTTGTCTTGGGAAAAACGTACCCCCCGATACGGGAATCGGATTAAGTCATTCTATTTTCTCATGCAAGCTCTTTTGTTTCTGTAGTTTTTTACATTTTTTTGTTTTAGGGTCTCATTCACATATTCGCACCATTATTTCCTCGTTCTGCCTCTGGGTACGTTACCATTTATTTGAACTAAATATACTTGTTTCGTCAGGAGTTCTTTTTTATTATCTAAACATGTCCAAACAATCTCAATTAATTTTTTCACTCTTGTCAAACAGTGTTTCCGCTACGCTACATTCCTTGACAATCCTCAAATTACTAACTTTGTATATTAGCGTTTTACGGCATACATTGCGCAGTAATGTTTGTGTGAAAATAATAATTCAAGGTGGCCTTTTAATAACATAAAAAAATTCCCGTCTATTTCACGGTTTTTTCCCGGTTCGCAAAATTTGTTCACGGCCAATGAAATAAAAAAATTCGAACTCGAAAACTGCAAATTTTTCCATTTGAAGTAATAAAAACTGAGCTGCAAATCATTTTTCCATTTGAAGCAATAAAAAGTGAGCTGCCAATCATTTCAAGCAATTTTAAGTTAGACATATTAAAAATTGAACGATTACATTTTTGTTACAAACTTAACAATAGTTAAATTAAAAGTTTAATTATTTTCATTTTAAATAGTTTAAGAATCCTTAAAAAGCTTCAAAATTTTAATTCAAAATCTTGAAATATCTTCGAAATTGAAATTTTGAATTGAAACGGTTTCAGAACTTCTAAACCTCTTTATGAATGATTCGAATTCTTCGAATTTTTTTACACCCTCTAAAATTAAAAATATATCCTTAAAATCATCCAAGTTCAGTTTTGACAATTTTCGAAATCTTCTCATTTAGTCTAAAACAATATTTGAAATGTAATAAAAGCCTTCAATGTTGAATATATTATTTTGAAGTTATTTTAAAATTAAAAATAGTTTATAAAGTTTAAATCAGGCGTGTACAGTTGCTTAACTATTAAGACTTTCCAATTAAAACACTTTAATTTTTAACGTTAAAAATCTGTAAATTCTTAAATTTTGAACTGATTCCGAATCTTATTGTAAAATCAATTACAATTCACTTTTACATCCGTAATGTATAGTTCAATTTTGAAAATTATAATTTATATTCACATTTAATCAACTAAACAGGTTTTTAAATCAAAAATTATTGATTTTAAAAGTTACTAATTTTTCATTTTTACGTCTTTACAAATGAATTTTAAAATACTTTAAATGAAAAATATACGATTTTTAATTTTTGAATTACGCATTGTAACCTGAATGATATAATTGAAGATAAAAATTCAAATGATTTTTAAAAAACTGTTGAAATCAAACGCAGACAGATTTTTTCCTAAAAATTTGTAAAATTCCCGGTCAAGAAATAAATTTACTGTCATTCCCCGGTTTCATAAATAAATTGCACAAGCCAATCGCGTATTGCATGATAATATCATTTAGGCTTAACAAAATTATTTTACGTATTAGCCTAAAAAAAAGCATTTTTTATTCACTGCACTCGCCATTTTCGCAAGGCGAAACTACGTTCAGATGATCTATTCTGTAATGACCTAACAGCAACTTTTAAAGTTTTAATTAAAAATTGTAAAATTAGAAACTCTTTTAATTTGAAATTGTACAATATTGGGCGACTAAAAATGGTCTCATTTAATACATTTTTAATGGAATTTGAATGTGCGTCCTAAGAATGTGTTTCTTGTACCTTCTTCCCCATTCCTATACACCTCCCCCCCCACACACACTTACTTGTTGGTGGGAAGGGGACCTACAGTTTAAGGTAAGTTCAGAACCACCAAGAGCAACAGCCTTAAGTACTTAGAGAACCTTTTTTCTTAGAGGGACCGGTATCACGACTCTCCGGAGATGAACAACTTTAGCTCCCACGACCATCGTCCAACTTAATGCATTTTTAATGACTAATAAGACTTTCAATCGGGAGTGTTATAATCGTGAAAAATTACCAATTTTAAACCAGATTTTTTTTTAATTTATATAAAAAATTCTACAACCTTGAAGCTCTTTTGTTCCAAATTATTCAGATCTCGAATTATTTATTTATGATGATATTATTATTATCATTATTATTATTATCATTTAGTTGTCACAGGATTAAGATGGTTACTGCCCAACATGTCGACGGCATTTTTGTTTCGAGTTGGATTTTTATATTTTCAGAATAGTTTGCACGGGGCTGTCCCGGTATATATCATCAGTCACGCAGACATTTTTATAATGGAATCAAGTGATCTGATGAGAGCAGTCTTCCCCAACACATTGGACAAAGCCTGGTTTTTACCACATCAATGACGGACTGGGTTGCAATCAAGTGTACGGATGGGTGGACCTACAGCTTAAGGTGGGTTCCGAACCACCAGAACCTCGGTAAAGGTACATAGAAACATTTCCAGAGGTACCGGCTCAGGGATTGAACCCTGGACCTCTGAGGTGAAGTCCGAGCGTCTAACCAACTGAGCCATTATTATTATTTATGATATTATTTATAATTAAACTGTTAAAAGGTTTGATTTTTTAATTGCAAATTTTAAGCTTTTAATTTAAACCAAAAAATGTTGAGTTTTTCAATTAAAAATTTCTTCTACACATATGTTGGGCGCTGTCTATTAAAAATGTTTTTTTCGCATTTGAAATAAAATTGTATAATATAGACAGGAATAATTCAAAATTATTTAAATTCACACGCTAAAAATGAATTTATAATTGTAAATTTCTAAAGTATATTACTGAAAGTATTACGATTGTAGCGTCTCGTCGGTATAAAGTTTAAATTCGCATTTCTTTATTTCCAAACGTTCCCAATTTACAAATAAAGTTGCTCAATTTAAGGATGTTAATCTAAAATTATTTTATTTTGATCTTTCTGAACAAAAAAAAATAACAATAAAAGAATAGGAAGACTTCAACTAATAATTTTGCAGTTTTGAAAAGTCTAAATTTAAAACCGAACATTTTTGAATGTTTTTAAGTTTGGAATTTTGCAAGAATTAAGGCTTTCAAACTAAAGAAATTTGCAAAATCTTAAAATATTCAATTTATAATCATGAAAATGGAATTTTTCCAATATTGACGACTTCAAGCTTAAAATTGCTTAATTACTCATGTTTGCAATTTGAAATTGTATAGGTTTTGTTTAAATAGTTGAACTTAAAATTATTGAATTGGCAAGAATTTAAATGACGAAATGCATTTGGTCCATTATTTTCGCCTCAGCTTTTAATGAAGTAAAGTGAGCTGATGGTTGAAGTGACAACACCTAATTGGGATCATAACCAGTTTTAACAATTTAAAAATGAACTTGATTATTCCAACGTGATATCATATACTCGTATCATATGGTATCAAGTGCCATTTTAAGTCATTAGATAGGTTTTTTTTGACGAAAGCTAAGTATTAAAAAAAATAGACGAGGACAAAACTTTACATGCTAAAAAGCGTCGCGGTGTTAGCCGCTAATAAACTAAACTAAATTAAGATAAGTTTACTGTCATTTTCTGGTTTCCAGGTCTAGTGGTCACCTTGTCAATGCCTGAACATTCATTAATTAAAACTTTGAAAGTAAAAATAAACACTTTAACATTTCTATTTGATTTCTATGTCCAATTATATATTTTTCTTTTAATTAACTGCTTATATTACTTTTTTAAGTATTGCTCACCATCGATGCATCTTTTGAAGCGAGGAGCTAAGCCATTTCGAGGATTACGTTGAGCATCTCTAAGTGCGTTTACGTGTTCCTTGGATCTTTCGTTGTTCGAAAACTGCGGGTTTTTATTGCAATCTTTGCCACCTTTGTGGGAGTTGTTTTGCAACTGAGGTTCCTGGATTCCGTTAAAGCGAACGTTAGAATTTTTTGTTGGTTTCTGAATCGAAGATCCTTTTCCTCCATTTTCCGAATTATCCTTTTTCGACCTAAGGACGTTTTTCTGGTGCATGCTGTTGGCAATATGAGTCATGTCTTCTTGGCTTACTTGAGATCCTTTAAAACGCATAATTTTTTTGATTGGAGAACAAATGTTATATTTGATTAAATATATAAGAAATATGAAAATATTATTTTACCGAGAATGTTATCAGGTTTCTGTCCAGCAGAATTTTCTGTAGAAAAGTAGTGTGCACTGACAATTGGTGGCGGATTCGGTCCGCAAAGCCAGTTGATCGCATGAAAATACTGAAATCATGATAAAAATATTTGAAGAATTTAATACAAATATTATAAAATTAATATATTGTTCAGAATATAATTATTTGCATATGGCTACCTGTAATCCCAAGTTGTAGAAGAACCTCAGAGACTGGAGATCTGAAAAAATCATATTTGAAAAGATAACGTGCTTCTGAACAAGACGATTATGAATATTTAAATTGTACCGGAAAATGGTAAATCGCTACAATTCGCATCAATACTCTTGCAAACAGACAGATTTATCGGTTGACTCGTTTGGTCCAACAGGTAACCGACGTTAGGGAGCATTTCACAGTATGGGTACATTGGATAGTTGTTATTTTCTGGAAAAATATATAACACAGTATAAAACAGTTCCTATTTCCAAATTTATTATCCCTAGAATGCTACTGTTGTTTCTCCAAGACTCGAACGCATTTTTGGTATATCAATTCAGGTTCGAAGCCAAGAATGTATTTTTTTTAAGTTTCAAAATAAAATTGTTTTAAAATAATAATGTGTTCAAATAATACACTCGCGAGTGCGTGGGAGTCCCAGGAGTAGTAACTGAAGGTGTGGCTAGAAACAGTAGCGTTCTGTGGTTAAAATTATGGCTCAACTTTCTTCAAATTCAGAAAGTTCAAGGCACACTTCATAGTAAAAAAGATGCTATTTATCTAAAATATTAGTACGGAAATAAAATAATATTTGAATTTCCAACCTGTGGTACGAAGAAAGTAAGTCGTGTTCTGTTGCTGAGGCGGAATTTGGAAGCTGTTTCCTGAAACAGTTGCAGGTACTGCAGTTGGAGAGGAATTCTTTAAGTTCTCGTCAATCGCTTCGTTGTATGAAGGAACAGCATTCTTCGCTTCATCAGAAAAATCGAGCTAAAAAGTAAAAAAATTCTTCAATCATCAAAATATTAGCAACTGTATTTAAATTTTTATCTAAAGAAAAATACTCACATCGGCAGTATACTCATCAGTGGGTGAAAACTTATCCGTACATTGCTTTCCAAATGTAGCTTTGCTATTTTCGCTAAAGAAATATATTAATTATGAACTTTCCTAGATGAAGTTCAATTTCGTCAAAATCTGAAAAATTACCTAGATTCATTGGCCCACTTAGTTCCATTGTCGTTCTTTTTGGAAGTAGGTTTATTGGCGTTCCTCTCAGAAGACATGGATAGAGGAATACCGTTTACTTGATCCTTGCTTTTTCGAATTGTTGGAGACCAGGATTTTTTAAACTTAGGGCCTGAAACAGGGAATAAAAAATGATTCAATATGATTTTTTAAGTCTAATGTTTAGAATTTAATAGAAAAAATAATACTGACTTTGCTCGAGGGTCGAGTTCTTCTTTGGAGCTGTAATGGGTCCGTTTGGTTTAACTTTCTTTGTCGGAATGGGTCGCAATGAAGAGTAAGGAACGGTCCTCTTTTCTCCAAGTTCAAGAATAAAAACGACAACGGGTCCTTCATTTTTCGTCATTTCTTGAATGTGTCCACTTAAGAGAATTGAGTCTCTCTTTTCCGTTTCGCCTGAAGCCCTTTCGTCACTGAATTCGTTTTTATTTTCGACCAGGTGGCTTAGGTCGTTGTTATTGGCAAGGTCATCCGGCTTTATATTTAAATCCACTAAACATTTCCCGCCAACTTGGAACTCCATTCCATTGAATTTAGTCCATCCGGAATTTTTCACTTCTATTCATTGAAGAAATTGTCAATTCATGTTAAAAAAAAGTTGTTCGAAATTCATGGACCAGCCACGTCCGATAACATTTAATAAAAATCTCATACCTCGCCTTATTTCATGCCATATATCGAAATCTGTGTTTCGGTAAATATCAGGATCTAGGGCTTTTGCAACACGATAAGGAAATGGAGTATGCCCCTTATTAATCATCTTCATTTCGTCGGTTTCAGTGATTCCTTCCTCCATTTTAGACAGTAACTCCGCTGTTAGAGTTCTGAGGAGAAAACAAATGATTGTTAAATGAAGTAACAGGGTGGCCGCTAAAATTCAAAGATAATCCCTATCACTAATATTCTACAATTTTAAATTTGAAATCTAACAATGGAAGTTTTAAATTAAATCTAGTCATGTTTTAAGAATCCCGCAAACAATTATTAAAAACTGCATTTAAATTTGAAACGTTCTACATTGAACAATTCAAAATTCAGACACTTTAAACGCTCGAAACTAAAATTTTTGTATTCAAGCTCTCGAAAATGAAAATGGATTTTCTCAGAAATTGAAGATCTCTATAATTTGGAGAAGCAACATATACTGTTCAGAGTTGGACGAAAAGATAAAGATTATAGTGGCATTAAAACGAAATTAAAACTTAAGTTATTCAAAACATGGGATCATATAAGACATAGTATATTGTATGGCGAAACTATATATAAAATACGTAGAGATAATTCATTGAATGTTCGTCATGGAGTTAGTTGAAATTTAAGTAGACGATTACCTATACTCAATACCACACTATGATAAAATGTACTGTACATACCAATAATTAATATAATTGCCGTTAATAAATATCAAAGCAACATGAAAATTTTAATTTGAAATGATAAGACATTTTTAGGATAATAAAAATTAGAATTCCAAGTAAAAAATACGTATTAAGTGAAACCTAAAGCCATCGGGCCTACACTCTTTATAAGGCAAGAATTTATCAGATTGTGTAATTAAAACTGTTATAATTTATCTTTTAAAGTTGAATTATTTCAATTTAAATCGTTTTAAATTAACAATTGTCATATTGTGGTCCAGCGGGTCCAGTGACCACTGTGAATAATCGTCAATTAAAAAACTTACTCTCTATTCTCCAAGTTGCCCTTGGAAAAAAACCTATCATGTCTAAAGGAGTGGGTCCTATCATGAAGCATCTTATGTACAGTATCATCGACGTTTTCCATCTTAAAAACGTCTTTGTACAAAGACTGATATACTAATGCTGCAAATATATAAATTTTTAACTAAAAGTAATTTTAATTTCAAACTAAAGATTTTAAAGTAAAAGTCAAAACCTACATTGACAGAAAGCGGCTGTGGAAATGAATTCCTGAGTGTAAACACTCTCGTATTGCTTTTGCAAAGTGGAGCACAGGTAAATGAATTTACTGGATCCATAATTGGTAACACAGTTTTTAGTCAAGGTATGGCCATCAAAAACTATAATATCTCTTTCGTACCTAAGAGATATTGCCTCGATTTCGTGAGCTCCACCCCACTCGGTAAAACAAGCCATTTGTTCGAGATAACTATCGTATGGGATGGAGATTTTCTACAGAGGAAGAAAATAATTATTAAAAATTTTTTTAAATAGTAAATTCTAGTGGAAGAACTTTATGAAAGTATTACCTCCTCGAACAGTTGCCGATTTTTTCTCATAAAATCAATACACTCGTTCCTGACGCGAATATGAAAATGTTGTGTTAAATAGACTTGTTCACTAACAGCCCGAAATAAGCAGGTAGGGTCCTTAGGACAGTGTTTCCTAAAGAACCCCTCATTATGTAACCATTCGTCGACTGGCTCCGATGTGCGTTTCGAAGATTTTCTTGGACTGGCGATGACTCCTTCCATTTGAAACTTGAATTTGGTTAAAACCTGATTTAGTTCCTAATATTTATTTTGCCTTTCACCGATTGAAATAAGTGAGTGTTTATATGTATCGAAAAAATGCCGCTATTTATACCGAAATTTCAGTACAAATAGCCCCTTTTCTAGGTCCCACTATTCCTACCAAAATTTTGGCACACGTACCCACGGTCTTTGCCGTTTTTTAACTATGTTTTTAACTATTTTAACTATGTCAGATCTGAATAAAAATTTCTTTAAAAAATTGAATGTCCTCTAAATTCGGTATGAAATGAGCCCAGAATGAATCCAATTTGTCTAGCTTTAAGTAGATATTGCAAAATAGTATAAATTCCAACTCTTTCTTAAATTTGATGTAATATCCGAAATAATCTACATTTTTTAATGTTCTTAGACTCATTTTAAAGCTATTTTCCACAGTATCGAAACAGCTTATGGGCATCAATCTAATAGCGAATTCGGTTATCTGCTCTTTTCTGCCCCTGCTCTGAGCAAGTGCAACTGCTCTGCACTGAGAGGGTGTACT
>JAAAKG020093499.1:0-16215 GCA_010014905.2 Druon quercuslanigerum
TTTTATTATTTAGAAATTTTAATATTCGGGAATTTCCCAACTCGGAAATTTTACTGCAGCGGGAACTTTATTTTTTGGGAATTTTCAGTCATCCCTGTATAATTTTGGAATTTTCTGTCGTGAATTTTATTATTTCAAATTATCCAAATACGGTAATATTATAAACTGTCAGGAATTTTATTATTCGGAAATTTTATTATTCGGGAATTTTCTAACTCGGGAATAATACTGTATCGATAATTTTATTTTATGGGAATTTTCAGTAGTCCCTTAATAGTTTGTCAATTCTCTGTCGGCAATTTTATTATTGAAAAAAATTATGATTCAGCAATATCAAAATTCGGTAATATTATAAAGTATCCGGAATTTTATTATTAGGGAATTTTGTAATTCTGTAATATTTTAGCTTTTCGGGAATTTTATTATTCGGGACTGATCCAGTTTGGGAATTTTACAGTATCGGGAATTTTATTTTTAGGGATTTTTCAGTCGTCCCAAATTTTTCCAGGAATCTTAAGAAGTTATTCTTAAAAAGTTTCAAAACTTTAATCGAAATCTTCCAAAAATTCGTGACTACAACTATTTAAGATAAAGATCTAATTAAACAATTAAATCTAGGTGATGTAATGAAGCTAGATTTTTGAGATAAATCGCTTTTCAGATTCGGGGAAGATGTCAGGATCATTCATTTCATCGGAGCCACCAAGCCCTGGCTTCAGTATTTTGATACACTCACTGGTATCGTCCAACCTCCATCTGATTCGAATCATTTGCAGCCTCTTTTACAGGTTTGGTGGAACATTTTCTGTGATAATGTCCATCCTCAGCTTAATCCCATTATGGTGAGTTAAGTTCTTAAATTTGTTATTTATTGTGTGGAATTTTTTGTTCCATTTTACTATCGCCTCTCATCTTCTGATATTTTAATCCTGAATGATTTTATTTGTCGATAATAATATTATACTGAGGTAATGTTTTCTTGTTGATTTTGCAAGCCAAGCAATCTATGCAGGGATTCAATAAAATTTTTTCTTGAGGTAAGATAATTAATTGTTGATTAGAATCTTTTTTTTCGTATTTAGACTTTTAGTATCTTAGATTCCAAAAGTTTGTTATTAGATGTAGAATAAATTTGTTAAATATTTTTAACCCGGTGGAGAAAGTTGTAGTTGTATTTAGTTTCTTAAATTTTTTTATAAACATTCCGGTTTGTTATAAAATTCGACCGTTCTAAATTAAAAACTTAGAAATTAGTTATTTTTTTCAATTGACACCCTGAATTTATAAAACATGAAACCTGCACTTTCAATTTTTTTAGATGCACTTAGAAAGCTTTTGACTAATTTTTTAATCTATCAGTGACATCATATTCATTAATAATAAATATACTTTGAACCCTGCCCTCTTTAAATAAGGGTTCGTCTATAAACTGCGTTACTAATTTTAGGCTATCAAAACATTGAAAAAAAAGTTATTTTTATGAAAAACGGTATTAATAGAGGAATAAATTCTTTCAAACAAAATTAATGTAAGTACTATATTGAATGCAATAAGTAACACATTAAATTCGTAAGATTTCCAGTCGAAATATATATTGAATTTTCACCAAACAAAATTAATTTTCTAACCACAAAGACGAATTTTTAACAAAATACATGAATTCTGTACTAAATAGTTAAATTTTCAACTTCTAAAGGATTAATTTCTATCCAAAAATGGAACAGTTAAATTTTCAGGTAAAAAAAATAAGTTTTGAACAGAAAAAACTCGGAAGTTTTAAGAAAAGAGTAGTTTTAAAAAAAATTTCATCGAAATAATTTATTTCTCAACCAATTAATTAAAATTTCAACGAAAAAGATGTATTTTTAAGAAAAAAGTTTATTTTCAAACGAATTGATCAATTTTTTTACCAAATTTTGAAATTTTCAAGAAAATTTTGAAGAGGATTATTGTTCTAATAAAAATAAGAATGTTCAACAAAGTACAGTAACTTTCAATAACATTTTGGTATTTAAAAGATTTTTTAAACAAAAAATGTAATTTTTAACCAAAACTATGAATTTTTTAACAAAAAAGTTAACTTTTAACCGAAAAATTTAATTTTCTATTCAATTGTTGAATCTTTAACCAAACCAGATTAATAAAAAAAAAAAAAATAATTCCATTTTGAACCAAGAAAGATGATTTTTCAATCCAGAAGATTTATTTTCGACCAAAAAATACGAACTTTGAACCAAATGAATTAAATTTTAACTAGAAAAAAATTATTTCCTGTGAAAAGTATCAATTCCAACCAAAAACAGAATATTTTTATTGTTAGTTAAAATAATTAATTCTAAAAAAACGAATGTTCAAAAAAATAGTTACATTTTCAACAAAAGAGATGAATTTTCAACAATCGAGTCCAACCCAAAAGGTGATTTTTTAACCCGAATGATTAATTTTCTAAAAAGTGGAATAGTTAAAATTTAAACGAGAGAGGTGAATTTTAAAAATAAATATTAATGTTTAACAAACTAGTTAAACTGACAATCAAGTAGATGAATTTTCAATTTAAAAAATGAAATTGATAACTAAATAGTTACTTTTTTAACCAAAAAGATTAGTTTATTAACAAGAAGATTAAATGTTCTACCAAAAAACACGAATTTTTAACAAAATACATTAATTTCCGACAAAATGGAATTTTAAAGCCAAAAGAACGAATTATCTATAAAACGTTTAAATTTTTAACCCAAAAATATTATTTTTTAACAAAGAAGTTAATTTTCTGCCAAAAATAGTTTTTCGTAAAAATAGTTTAATTGATAACTAAATAATTAAATTTAAACTAAAAATACGAGTTTTTAACAAAACAAAAAAAATTTTCAACCGAACAACTTTTCAACAAAATTGTTAGATTTTAAAGCCGCAACAATAAAACAACAACAAAATTAACTAAATACTTAAATTTTTCTACCCAATGGTTGAATCTTCAACCAAATCACAATAATATAAACCCAAACAGTTGAGTTTTTAACCAAAAAGGATGAATTTTCAACCGGAAAGATTAATTATCGACAAAAAAAGACTACTTTTTAACAAGTTAAATGAACTTTTCGCTAGAAAATGACCCCCCCCCCCTCCTAAAATTGGTAACGTACTTATGGACGATCTCTAAATAATTTCAAATTCGATTTCTTGGTGTTATAAGTGTTTCAAAGTATACTTGTTAGGTCTTCACATTTTCAAATCAGAATTAAGAGCTGTATTCATGTCCTCATAAAAAAATGTTAACAATTCTATTTTATTAACATCTCTCATCAATCAATAGTTTTAATATATTAATACAAAACTGTGCTTACACAATTTTTATTCTTAACTAATTTGATGGGCTCCGGTTTCGAGCATTAATACAGCTTTTGATTAAACTCCATTGACACAAATTCTTCTTAAGTTTCTCGTCAGTGTCTATTTTTTGTTATTCCCTTGCATGTAACTTTTTCCAATTCTATTGTCTGGAGTAGGTTAAATGAAAATTGCACGGCCAATTTAAGAACTGATATTTTTTGTCGCGTTTAATTTTTACTGTTGAAAAAGATTGAACAGTATTTACTCGTTTGTATAAGCAATTTTAAGTCTCGCTTAATTTTTTTTAAATCAATTTAAAAAATCCATGAGCTTATAAAAAATGGACACTGCAACTCCAGTTTGTCACTAACATATTGAGTGTGCATTTTTCTGTTTTCGCATGATGCTTGCAAAGGCCACCAGCTCTTTGGCTTCACCCTGGCACAATATTATGTCCCTTTCCCAAATTCCCAGAATGAACAACGAAACCTACAGTGACTTTGGACTTCACGAAGTTGACTTTGCGGAATTTAAAGACCCCTGGGAAGAGTATTCTCCGCAGTTAGATCCTTTTTTAAGAGATATTCAACAAATTTCCCAAGAAAACCCAGAGGATTCAGAATCAGAAAGTGCCTTTCAGAAATCCGAGGAAGGCAAAAGTTGTCAGGAATCTATAAATTATTTCGAAGATGATTCCCAATTTCGGGGTGATAAAAATGATGAAACCAGGGATTTTCATCATGGGCAAAAGGACAGTAAAGACTTTTGTCAGAGTGAAACCCACCAGGCGGATTTTAATGAACAGGAAGAGAATCAGAAAGATTTTCATCCAATTTGTGAACACAGGGATCACCAAAGTAGACTAGAAGAATCAGAAATCGATCAGGCATTTCAGCCTTATCAAGAAGAACGTCATTCGTCTCAGAATATTCATCCAGAATTTAAGGAAGAACATTCTCAGCCTGAATTTGAAGAAGAACATTCTTATAATAAAGAATCTGAATCTCAAGATCAAAATATACATTCCCAGGTACATCAGACTTTGTATAAAATTCAAAAAAGTGTTAGTCAATCTAAAAGAGCTCCTCCTAGAGGAATTTTGAAAAATACTGTGTCTGAAGTATTGCAGAAGAAACAAGATTTGAAACAAGATAGACATACTGACAAACAGACTAAACTGTACAGCTTAAGATCCCAAATTCCTATTAAAACACCCCGTATTTTTCCTAAAAAAAAAGCATCGCTATCTGAACAGACAAAGAAGCATCTAGAGAGCAATTATGTAAGTAAAAGGCTCTCAATATTTTTCCAAAAATGTCCGAAATTTTATGAGAAAACGAGTTTTCTGCGTTTGATACTTTCAACAATCAGACGAAAAGTTCAAATTCTAAATCTTTAAGTTTCCAATAAATACATCAGCTTTTTTTCTTATATTCGAAAAAAAAAAAATCTTGAGCTGAGAAAATATTGTGAAGAAATTGCAATAATATTATGTGTGATTCTTTGCAATATGTATATATATATATTAATATTTTTTTTCAGCACTGCCTCAATGTAAATTATATCAATAATGCTTTGGTTGCTGTTTTGGGTTTTAGTTTTTATTTCCAAGTTTTTATTGTGTGTTTAACTTTTAAGCCAATCTTAAGTTTCATTATTATTTTTGCCTATAATTGAAAAATATCGGTTCAATAGATTAAAATGATATTAACCGTGTATATACTTAATTGTAATATTTTCAGGGTTGCTACAAAATTCCAATTTCGAAATTCCCTGACTTTTCCCTAATTAATTTATCATCTTCCCTAAAAGTCAGCATTTTTTTATTCAGGTATAAACACTACCTTTTACCACATATTACTTAAATAATTGGGGGAGGGGGGAGTAAATCTCGCTGTCTGTTATGAGGGTGGGTGAAGACCTTACGAAAAATATGAATTTTTAAAAAAAAGAATATTAATGCTGAAGCCAAGAAGATCAGTACATACATTTTCAGTTAAAAAAATTAAATTCCAAGAAATAAATGTTAAAAAAAATTGTGAATCTTTAACTAAAAAATTAATTTTTAACAAAAAAGTTAAATTTTCAAAATACAAAAATGAATTTTCTACAAAATAGTTCACTTTGTAACCAAATAAATGAATTTTCAACCTTCAATCAAAGATATTAATTTTGAACCAAAAAGATATATATTTAATGAAATAGTTCACTTTTTAACAAAAAATATGGATTTGCATCAAATAAAGCGGAATGTTAAATTGCAAGTCGAAAAAGTTAATTTTCAATTCTTAAAACATTTTTTCAACAAAATCGTTAAATGTTTCACTAAATAAATTTTTTCAATTAAAACAAAGAATTGTCAACCAAATAGTTTAATTTAAAAAAATGAAATATTTGAATTTCTAGTTTAAAAAATTAAGTTAAGAATAAAATAAAAAAACACAATTTTCAACAAAATAATTAAATTTTTCACCAAACAAATTAGTTTCCAACTAAGATAATACATTTTTAACCAAATAATTTAAATAAAAAAAGATAGATTAAAAAAAGGAATAATTGTGTTTTTAGTGAAACAAAATAATTTAAGAATAAAAAAATATATTTTTCAACTAAATAGTTAAATTTCACACCGAAGAAATTAATTTTTAACTAAAATAATTATATTTCAACGACAAAAAAATTAATTTTTGACGAAAAATATGAATTTTTAACCAAGAAGATTAATTTTCTACTAAATTAAAAATAAAATAAAATAACAATATTCAGATAAATAGTTAAATCGTGAAACAAAGAAAGTAATTTTCAGGCAAAAAAAAAAAATATCAAACAAGAAAATTAAATTTATACCAAAAAAGGAGGAACTTTCAATCAAATAGTTCAATTTTCAACCAAAGAAATAAGATTTGAAAAAAATAATGAATTTTCAACAACAACAAAAAATTGAATTTCTACAGTAAGATATGAATATTTCAGATAAAAAACGAATTTTCTATAAAACAGTTGAATTTTTAAACAGAAAATATGAATTTGGAATTAAAAGGTTCATTTTGAACGAAATAGTTGAGCTTACGACAAAAAGATGAATTTTTAACCAAGAAGATTAATTTTCTACCAAATTTGAAATAAATAAAAAAAGATTTTTTAAGTAAATAGTTAAATCGACAAATTAAAGAAATGAATTATCGACAAAAAAAAAATTCAAACAAGAAAATTAAATTTATATATAAAAAGACGACCTTCATTTAAATAGTTCAATTTTAGACAACAAAGAAATAAAATTTCAAATAAAGAAATGAATTTTTAACCAAATAGTTTAATTTTGAATACAAATATGTGGAATTTCTACGTTGAGATATGAAGTTTTCATTTGATAAACGAATTTTCTATAAAACAGTTGCATTTTTAAAACAAAATTATGAATTTTCAATAAAAAGTGTTATTTTCAACCAAAAAGATGAATTTTTACCCAAAAAGTTTAATTCTGAATACAAACGTATGGAATTTCTACGTTACGATATGAATTTTATCAGTTAAAAAACGAATTTTCTATAAAACAGTCGAATTTTTATACCGAATTTATGAATTTGCAAACGAAAAGGTTAATTTTCAACAGAATAGTTGAATTTCCGATCGAAAATGTGAAATTTCAACAAAAAAGATTAATTTTCTACCAAAAAAAGGTTTTTCAACAAAACAATGAATTTCTAATAAAATAGTTTGTAGCTAAAAATACAACTTTTTTAAAAAACTGTTGAATTTTCAAACCAAAAATATAATTTTTCAAAAAATGTTTATTTTTAAACAAATATTTAAATTTTTAAGCCCAAAATGATTAATTAAAAAAACGGTTCAACTTTAAATAAAAAATTAGTTTTCAACCTATAAAATTGTACGTTTGCAAAACTTATCATGAATGCATTCTATTTCATAAATATAATTTCATTAAGGTTCCACGTTTATTTAATTCATAAAATTTATATATTATGTTCATTCTTTAAGTTTATAAAATCTAAGTTAATTTTTGAGGGGAGGGAGGGATCAGATAAAATCGTACGAAACCTTACATTTTATGGGGGGGGGGCAAAGTTCCGAAAAACTTCTGTTTATCGAAAATTCCCTGACTCTTTCAAGTTTTCCCTGATATTTCCTGACTTCAGAATTCCCTGATCTGTAGCAACCATTTTATATTGTTAATAATTTAATGTATTTAGCATTGCATTCAGAGATGTAAAATGTACAAATATTTTGAGAAAATTCGATATTATTCCCTATTCAATATATTTTTATTGATTTGTTATTTAGGCTGGACTGGCCGGAGCTTTGGCTAAACTAACGTTGGGTGAACCCAGAAATAACGAACAACTGGCCTTTGAAGAACACATGAGAAGACAGAGTTGGGAGCAAGGACAAATCGATTATTTGGGTAGAGACAGCTTTGATAATATCTGGAAGAAAATTTCTTCGACACTTGCCACGGGACCAGTACGAGAAAAAACACCACCTCAGGTAGTGCATATTTTAAATTTTTTATTCAATACGACTGATATTAAATAATAATCTCAAATCCGGCGCTTAATTTCAAATTCTATTTTAAATACCTACCTGTTATGCATTTTAAAATTTAAGAATTATTTTTAAAGAAACTAATTTTTGTAGAAAAGATTTTAGTTTCAATCCTTTTTTTAATTAATTTTTTTTTGTATTAGACGGATGACGCAGAATTGAAAAGGGGAATGGCCGAAGCCCTCGCGAAAACAGAGGCCGAAACAACAGAAACAAAAAAACCAGAAGAAGTACCTGGTACGTTATAAAATATAAAAACTTGCAAGAATAATGCAGTAAAATAAATTGAAGATTAGATATTTGATTATTATATTTTTCTAATTTATAATTCAAAGGATTTAATGTGTTCGTAATAAATTGCAATAACTTGCTCTAAAAAGTCGTGCTTCAAATTTATTTTTATTTTTTGTCCCAAAGATAGTAAGGCATGCGCTAATTAATAATAATATATTAAAAACTTGACGTCGAGTCTTTCAAAAATCTACTTGATTTCAATCATTCAATTTTTTTTTAAATCTCAATGATTTTTGAAGAACTCGGTCATATGCTATGAAGGCAAATCAGGAAATTAAAGATTTCCAATCAAGGCTATTTCACGGCGAAAAATTCTGATTATTAAGTTTGAGTGTTTGAATTTTGAAACAGGAGCAGTGAAGAGCGACTAACCGATCCTGGCGTCATAAGCATTGCTGCGTCTTGCATTGTCATTTTGCTTTATTTGGGTAAATATTTCAAAAGCTCACGAGTTATCAAGATTCTCCCAAACAACGATACAAAAACATTCATAAATTTTATTTCACAGGTTTCTTAAAATCATAATTTACATTTTTCAAAAATCATTTTGTCCTATTGAACTCATATTTAATTTTTGGGTTCTCATCTTCCATGCTTGTTAAATCATTTAGAAAAATTAAGTATCATTATGGATAATATATTCAGGGCTCGGATCTTCAAGGTTTAAAGATCTGAATAATAAAATAATAATTTGGATAATAATAATCTGATATTATTTAATCTTACGTTATTAAAAAAGTGTTAATCTTCTTATGAATTATTATTTCTATTTATTTTCTTCTTATAACTGGTATTTTCTCTGAAAGACTTCGAAATTAAAAAAAAGCTCCCTTTATCGCATGATATTTCGAAAAAAGTCACATAAAAACTTTAATTAAATTGGAAAAGAAATACGGCCACTGAGCGCGCGATTTTTTTCTTGTCTCGCCAATTTTTAAATTAAAATATAAAATGTTTCTATTTTCGCAGTCTTTATCATCGAAATAATAGAAAACAAAAGAAAGAAAAATATTTTTAATAATTTATCAAGATTAATATCATAACTGCAGAATAATTGTATAATATTTTTGTACAGACAATCATATCTGTGCATTTTGCGTAAAAGATACCAATTTCGAAGAAAAAAAAAACATATTACAAATTTTTAGAAAGATTCTAAATCTTTTTTAGATTACAATAATTGAAATTTCATGATTTTGTAATCAAAATTTGAATTTCAGACGAAAAGCATTAAAACCATCCGAAATTTTTTAAGCTTAATTTTATTATTTAAAAGATTAAGTCGCGAAATCTCTCAGCAGCGAAGAATGCTATTTTTTGAAAGTTTTTTTATACAATCAATCTATTTTATTTAAAAAATCAACTTTTTTGTAGAAAACTAGTCTTTTTGGGTTAAATATTTTAATACTTTGCTAAAAAATTCAACTATTTAGTTAAAAGTTTATATGTTTAGGTTAAAAATGAAACTTATAGGTAGAAAATTCATCTTTTGGCTTAAAAGTTCAGAAATTTGGTAGAAAATTCAACTCTTCGGTTCAAAATTAACTTTTTTTGTTGAAAATTGGCATTGGTAAGTGGAAAACTAAACTGTTTTGTACAAAATTCGTCTTGTCGACGAATCATTTTAGATGAAAATTCGTCTATTTTCTTGAAAAATTATATATATATATTTTTTTTTTGATAATTCTTTTTTGTTTAAATAATTATTTTTACTTGAAAATCTGACTATTCCATTTTTGGTTAAAACTTGATCTTTTCTTGTTAAAAAATTAATACATTTTTATATAAAAATTCATATTTTCAAATTAACAATTTAACTCTTGTTAAAAAATATAATTTTTGGTTTGAAAGTTCAACTATTTGGTTAAAACTTGAACTATACTTTATTGTTTCAGAATAATAATCTGATGAATAATGATAATACGAACAATCTTATGATTTTTTGAATATATAAAATACCAATTTTCGACGAAAAACACTAGTATAATACAATCTTAAATTACAGAACATTTTTTAATATTCCTCAAGTTTTATCGATATTTCCGGTCAAAAACGCTAGTTTAACCTAAAATTACACATTTTCTATTTTTATTCTAAATTTAATTATTTTTTACTAAATATACCGATTTCCGGTATAAGACACCTACATAATATAAAATTGTAAAAAATTGCAAACCTTCTTTGAAGTATAGTTTTTCTAAAATTACAAATACAACTTTTCGACGAGAAACACTAATATAATTCGAAATTGTCCAAGCTTGGTTTTATTATTTCAAACAAAAATCATTTAATTTAAATGTAATGGTTTTTGTCACGTGGTTTTTATTTTGAAATACGAATTTTAGGCGAAAGATAACGTTAAACTGTTGAAAAGCTGTAAATATACCGGAAAATTTACGGTTTTAATTTAAATAATTTAATTTAAGTTATTTTTTTATAACTTAAATTAAAAATGGTACAAATTTAATCCATACATTTTCGAGTATGTTTTTTTTTCGTCAGAAATTTGTTCTCTAATGTAAATTTGTTTTTTGATAATAAAAATTGTTTGTTGGCAATGAAAAGCGAATCAGGTTTTCAACAACAGTGATTGCTAGATTTTCGAGACATATCGTTACACCACATTTTTAGATAAGATGAAAAAGCAGTATCAGACTGTAAATGACTGAAATAATACCTTTATTTGTTCAGGAATATAGAGCATATCATTCATTTTGCTTTTTCAGATAATATTCTTTGCACAATCAAGGTACACTTTAAAATTCAAAATTCATTTAACAAATAGTCATTCAGTTTTAAGGATTCTCAATTTGGGCTTAAAATATATTTTTTTTGAACTGTTAAGATTGTCAACTTCGATTATTTTCATTTTTTTAAATTAATTTTTAATAAATTCAGTTAGCAGCTCAAAATATCCTCGAAATAGGGAACATAGGGTGATTTTTTGTGAAAATAGGCGAATAAATTCTTTTAAATAAAATTAATGTAGATACAGTATTGAGTTCAATATGAAAGGCTTTAAATTCTTAAGATGTCTAGTATCGAAATATATTGCAATTTTAACCCCAAGATGAATGTTTAACAAATGAGTCGAGTTTTCAAGTTGAGAAGTTGACTTGTTTAGAAAACACTTGACTTTTAAACCCGGCAGATTAATTTTCAATCAAATAGTTGAATTAAACCAAATAATAAACAAATAAACCAAGTATTTTCAGCATTCAGAAATGAATTTGTAGCCAAATGGTGGAATTTTCAAATAAAGGAAATTATACCTCGAACAAAAACTGATGAATTTTTAAACAAATTGTTCAATTTGCCAGCCAAAGAGACGAATGTTTTATAATCCAATTTAATTCTTAAGCTAAAAAGTTAAGTTTTTAACAAACAGGTCACTTTCAATGAAAAAAGATTAATTCTAACCCAAACAGTGAAGTTTAAAAAAAATGGATTAAAAAATGGAATAGATGAATTTTCAGATAAAAAAATTTAATTAAAACAATAGAATTTCCATAAAAATAGTTCAGAAGACATTTGAATTATTTAACTGAACAGTTGAATTTTCAACAAAAAGATGTTTTTCAACCAAAAGTTAATTTTCAACAAAAACGACGAGTTTTTAACCAAATAGTTGAATTCTAAGTCAAGAGACGAATTTTTAAGAAAACCATAAACGATAAATTTTCAATCCATATGGATGAAATTTTTAAAGAAAAGTACGATTGTTAAAAATAATTGAATTTTCAGCCAAATGGTCTGATCTTCAAAAACAAAAAATTAAGTTTTAACCAAACAGTTGCATTTAAAACCACTTAGTTGGACTTTCAAACAAAAGGAACCAATTTACATGCAAAAAAGATGACTTTTCTACCAATAAATTACTTTTTAACCATAAAAGAGGAATTTTTAATAAAAAAGGATTCTTTTTTTATTTGTAAAAAGGCGAGTGTTCAACACAACAGTAACATTTCGACCGCGAAAAATAACTTTTTAACATATTAATTCAATTTTCAATACATTAGTCGACTTTTTAACAAAAAATAATTATTTCTTAACTAAAAAATAGTTGGATTTTCTCATTGGGTTCTATTAATTTAGTTCGCATTAAGGCGATAAAACGAGAAAACGGAAAGTTTTTTTGGAAACAGGGAAAAAAAGGAATTCGTTAAAAAAGAGAAAATAGGGAATTAATCGATTAAAAACGCTATTAATATAAAAATATGCTCACAATGAAGCTCTAATGAGAAATTATTCAATTCTTAATATTCTTTAAATTTCATTTTGTTTAAAATTGAAACAATGCATAGAGAACTTGTAAGGAAAAAGTAGGTTAGTTGCATTTTTCTTCAAAAAGTCTAAAAATGGAGAAAGTCACACTATCCGAGCCCTGCATATTTAGAAAATATTGCTTATTAACAGTGGAATTTTAAATTAAATTTTAAAGTAGAAACATTGGCAAATTTTCTTTAGAATTAATGAAAATTAAGGAAAAAATAGTTCAAAATTACAATTTGTAGAAAAATACTACAAGAGCTTTTATTGTTAGTACCTAAGTTGCATTTTTGTCACAACAGCTTCGTATTGTTTTTGTGCTTTGCACAGCTTTTTTTACTAACATTGTCAGTGTGGTCATTGAACTGGAAAATCGGGTAAACCAAAAAATTAAATTTTGCAATCACTTTAAATGTCATTTAATTTTAAAATACAATTTTTAAATTTAAAATAAATTTTCGAGCTTCAGATTTAATATTGTTCAATTTTGAAAAAATTAATTTAAAATTATAATTTTTAAGCTTTTCTTTTAAATGTATATTCTTAGCTAATCTAAATGTTTAATTTTCAGTTCAATTCTAAATACTTTAAATATAAAATAAAGTTTAAAAGGCTCTTATTTTTTATTTTTAATGACCGGAAGAAATTTTGAAACCCAAGAAGAGGTAGAGAATTTTTTTTCTGCGATTTAAGTGGCCACCGTACTATGGAAAAACACAGGTTCAATTATACTTTATGCCTTTCAACAAATCATTTTTCATTTGTTCATTAATCATTACACACTACTAATACTACTTGTATCAAAAAAATTTAACCTACAACATTTTTTCTAATATTTCTAATTCTGATGTTTTTCTGAATCAGCTCTAGGAACGGATGCAATTTCAGGAGAGCAAAAAAATTCTGTTGCTTCAGCACCAGAAATCACGGTTCCAGTAGAAGAAGTGCAACAAATTCCAACAGATTTGGAAGTTCAGAAAGTTCCTGAACCAGCTCCTGTAATACCTGAAACAGTTCCAGAAACTCCAGTTTCTGAACCAGTTCCGGAATCTCTGGTTTCTGAAGCTGTTCAACCAACTCCAGTTTTTCCGGAAACTCCAGTGCCTGAAGTTGCTCAACCAGCTCCAGTTGTTCAAGAACCAGTTCCGGAAACTCCAGTTCCAGAATCAGTTTCGCAAACTCCAGTTTCAGAACTAGTTCCTGAACCTGTTCAACCAGCTATAGTGGTTCCTGAACCAGTCCCGGAAATTCCAGTCGTTCCTGAAGAATTGAAAGCTACAGTCGTTCCGGAATCTGCAGCAGTTTCAGAAGCTGAACCTGCTTCAGTTCCTGAACAAATTCAAACGACTCCAGTTCCAGAAACTGCAGCAATTCCTGAACGAACTCAAGAAGCGCCAGTAGCTGAACCAGTTCCTGAAACACCAGTACCTGAGCAACTTCAAAAAGAAGAAGCTCAAGAAAATCCAGTTCCGATTCAGATAGCAGAGTCGGTTTTGCATGCAGAGCCGAAAGAATCAGTTTCCCAAGTAACTTTACCAGTTGGTGAAGAAGCTATTTCTTCTATTGTTACTTCAGCTCAAGAATCTGCTCTCGCTGTTTCCGAAGCTCTGATCGACCCTCAAATTTCGGAACCGGCAACTTTAGAACCTACAGCTCCCAAACTTGAAAATGGTTCTGTCGATCCTCAAACTGAAATACTACCTTCAGCAACTATCTCATGTACATCTGACACTTCGAAAAGTTCGACAGCCTTATTAGCTCGTAGTCAAAATGTCGTTTCTCTTATCCCAGAACCAATAGCGGTTCCGAAAGAAGAGGTTCAACCTAAAGAAGAAACCAAAGAAACTGAAGCACCAAAAGAAACTGAAGCACAGAAAGAAAGTGAAGCGCCAGCAGAAACTAAAGCTCCAGAAGAAACGAAAGCTGAAGAACCAAAATCCAAACGACGCACAAGTAGAAGTTTTTCAATGGAAAAACCTTTGCTTCCTGCCAGTGAATCAAAGCTCACAGTTCAAATTCCTCCGCGACTGCCCAGTGAAGTTTCAGGCTCAATTGAGAAGCCCGAGGAACAAACAGAAACTGAAGCTTCTTCCGAAAGTGCGGCAGAAAAAACGGCAGAATCAGAATCTTCAGACTCGCCTGCAAGACCAATCAGATCAAAGGAAATTAAAGCTCCTCCAACGCCAACTGTAATTGAGGCAACTCCACCCATGAGTCCACAAATTGATCCTGAAGAAGAGGCTGAAGGTGAGGCAAAAGTTCCAAAAAAGGTGGTGAAGAAAGTTGTAAAAAAACAATCGACTGATGAATCTGAAGAAGCTGAGGGTGAATCTTCTGGGAAAAAGGTTACGAAGAAGGTTGTGAAGAAGGTTGTAAAGAAGAAGGAGGGTGAAGCTGAAAGTTCAAGTCCAACTGAAAAGAAGAAGGTTTTGAAAAAAACAACCGCCCCGAAATCTGCACAGCTTGAAGCTGATAAGACAGTCCCTGAAACTCCTCCTCCTGGAAGTTCTGAAGTTCCGGTTCCACCGAAGAGAAAAGTTAAGACTAGTACAACAACGAAGGAAACAACGAGTAAGCAACCTGACACGGAACTGTGACGAAGAAACAAAGAAGAAACGATGTTAAATCATACTGCAGTTTTCTACATACAAATATTTCTAGAAGGTTGTTAGAAGGTTAAAGATGCGAGCTAGTCGAATATAAATTCTGATTATTTAACTAATTAATAACGTGATTTTCTCATCCGATTTTTCACGAAATGCGACATTTATAATTTTTAATAAGAGTCATAGACGATCATTAATATTATTTATACTTTGTCTTACGCCAGTTTTTTTATTGTATATTTTTACCATACTCTTAGATTAGTATTGGCTTTTATTTTTTTTTGATAATGCGTTTTTTGAATTTCAATTATTCATTCGGTTTTTTTAATACTCAGTTTTGATAGTTACTATTATATAATAATATTGTTATGATAGATCGAGGGATTTGCGACGAAATCTCTCGAGTTTTGCAAATAATTAACTTTATTGAATGTTTTATTTACGCTTGATTCGTTTTTATTCAATAGAGAATATATTTGATTCTAATGTCTGATATTTTCAAGGTGGCATTAAAAAACGGCCTTTTTGAAAAATGTAATTACTTGACATGAAAATAAATACTTTTGTACATACGACAAAACTTAGAAAATGAATGTCTATAGTCATTTTGAAGAAATTAAAAAGCTCCTTGGCCTAAAATACCTTTATCTTTGAGAAGATATTTCGGTACTTCGCGTCAAAGTCTTTGGAAATAAATGTAAGATTCTGTGAAAATTGAGAGAATCAAATATTATTAAAGTAATTCGAAGAAATTTTCCAGTTAAATTTGTATTGCTGTATCCTTACAAAAGTAAACACAAAATAATTGAGGACAGTTTTCATAAACGTGGCCATAGTTAAATTGCAAACACTTTTCAAAATTGTGAATATTATAAATAGTTTTAAAATGTGCCAACTATAAAAATACCTGAAAATAAATATGTAATTTTTAAATAAAAATATAAAATTTATAATAATATAAATTATTTTTATTTTATAGTATCTATTATCTAAAATAGTAGGATAAAATGTACAATATTTTTGATAATTGATGAAAATTGATATGTTGACTTCAGAATCAATATATATATATATAATCAAACCATTGCATTTTTATGAAAAAAAAATCCTACGAAAAATAATAAAATAACCTAATATTGTTTAAATATACTGA
>JAAAKG020093510.1:0-16214 GCA_010014905.2 Druon quercuslanigerum
TTCGAGCCTTGGCTGAACCTCTCTCAGTCTCTCGTGCTGAAGGGTCCTGGGCCTTCAATGTAGCCGTCCCAAGATTACCCCACAACACTCAAAACCAATTAAGGCGCTCGAACAGTTGAGAAATTAAAATTCTCAAGCTTTCCAGTTGATTATTTCCCTTTTTTATTTCCCAATTTCCTTATTTCAGGTTTAAATAAGTCTTTCCTGAGTTTTCAGATGATTTATTCAAACTGGTTTCATTTCAGATAATTTAAAATTTCTGTTTTATTCACAGCGCAGAAAATCCCACCTCGATGTCACCAATTGTTACGTCCGAGATTCCGCTGGAGCCGATGTATTCCGCTGATCCCAACGGTGATTGGACGTGGAAAAGGTGGAGTTCGTTGCTGACTTATTTGACTTGAAAGCCAGGAACCGTCAATATTTAGTTAAGGGAAATTAGGATTAATTCAATAAATGATTTCATTCAACGATGTTTAATGTGAAATAGTTTGTATATTTTCCTTTTTAGTTGAATCAACTTCACAATTCTTTGATTTAACAAGCAAGAGAAACTATTCTAGAGTTCGTAACGGTTTCTGAGGCTGGAAGGCTTTCTTCTGCCGTTTTCGAAGAGCGCGCCTATATTTAAAATGTAATTCTAATGACGTAGGAAGGGTTCGCGCTTCCATGTCCTCATTTCTAACCAATTATATTACAAGTTTTATTTCGATGTCGACATCTCTTACCAATCGGCTTATGGATGATTTCACCCTTGACGTCACAAAAATAGGCGGAAATCGGTCGAGGTTGATTCACGGGTTACATACTCTGATTCAACCCTTCTGACATATTTATTGCACTTTTGGGCGCCTTCCTGTCACAACTTAATCTCTAACGGATGTTCTTAATTACTATGACTAATTCGGCTAGAATTTACCTGTGAGATAGAGAAAGAAGGAAAGCATGCGTTATCATTGCACCATTTGTCGACATTTCTATGTACTTTTTTTTCTCCCGTAGTACTATTGAATTAATAATATAGCTGATTAAACTTCATATCATTATTCACAGTCATTTAGCTTATTTTAACCAATCTACTTTATCTTTATCTATCTACTTTATCTAAACCTATAGCTCGGTTTCATTTTTCAAATTACCTTAAATAGCCATACTTCTACCGAAGTGATGGGATAAAAGAAATAATTTAGGATTAGCACGTAGAAAAAATAAAAACCTATATATATATATTCTGCCGACCCCCTCCGTTTTACAGAATTTTTAATTATTATAAAGTATAGTCAGTATATAGTATATAGTATAGTCATAGAGTATTGAGGTTGGAAAAGCTACTGGCCCTAGCCGGTAACGGCACCTAGACGGTCCGGCCGGCCTCCAGTACTCAGAAGAACCCGACGATGGAGGGCAAGTCGTTCTCCTCGCACTCCCGCCACTCCACGTATGTGCGACCCGGTGCATACTGGCGATTGCGTTTCCAGTACGCCCTTCCGAATGGGTCCAAGGTCCCAGCCCGGACCAAGGAACCCCGATCTCTCAACGCTATGCGGCATGGGTCGCACCCGCCGACCTCCTCCACAGCAAATACCAAGCCCCGACACCTTGGGCATGGTCTCTGAGTAGTCAGAGACGTCCGCATCAACAGGTGGGCCGCAAACTCCTGGACCGCCTGCGACGACCCGCCCAAGCAATCCCCACAGACCCAACGTGGCTGTGCCGGATCCTGGAGTTTTAAAACTCCATGGACATACCTCCACTCGAGGTCGGCCAGGCTTTTCCCCTAGCAAATAAAAATAATTCTTAGCACACACACGTCAATCGAATCAACTTGTCTATTTTATATATATATATATATATATATATATATATATATATATATCTATATATATATACATACATATACACACACATATGTAATTCAAAAAGTGCAACAATACAATACAATAGTTATTTACTCATTTATTTTATTTAAAAAGAAGGATTCTAATTTCAAAACGTGCCGGCAAAGAATTTTCTTTTGCGTTCCGCGCATCACATTTTCCGCATATAAAAAAATTTGAATTACTTATTATTTAAATATATGCATAACTTACTTGTTGCGGTTTTGGGGCTGATTCCTCGCCTTTTAATTTAGCCTGAATGGCCAGAACCATTACATTCTTAATAAATTTATCCATTTTTTTACTTTTCTACTTTCGCTCCTCAATTTAAACACGTCTTTCATTTTCGAACTTCGACTGTTATCTCAAAGAGTGACTCAATCAATCGCATAAACAATCCCAAAAGTTCCTCACTATAAATTTCCATAACAACTTGGAAATCAAGTCCACAAGTTTCCATTCCAATATTTCAAATAAAATTAAATAGGGAAATCTTTTATATACAGGAAAAAGAAGATCTTCATCATAAAATTCATAGGTTCCCATATGCCAGAAAATTAATACTACTTTAACAATTATATCTTGTTTAGGAATTCACAGGGACATTCAAATTGGTAAATATTACGCGGGCCCTTAATTTAACCGCGAAATTCAAATTAGATGAAGCACTTTCCCAACCCTATAACACAACGCAAAAAGTTATATCCAAAAGAAAACGTTAATAATTTAACGTTACATACATATACATGCATAACACACACATGTGCATACATACACATATTTGTTTTAAATTAATCGGTATTATCCCGCCAACACGTGCATATACTCACATGTCAACTTCCCCAGGCAATTATGAAATTTACTCCCATCAACTTTGCATTGAGAACTTTACCCACACTCTTCAGTCAGATTGCAGTGAATTGCAGTGTTTACGGTTTTAGCTCAACTTAATTGTTTCGGTTCATTATAATTAGTTAACTAAATAGTTTATCTTTTAAGAGTGAAAGTAGTGAATCGTCTTAGTGAACTCCCTCAGTTTCCCTTTTCTTCTTCAAATTTACAAGAGGCACTTCGACCATTTTTCGTGGAAACCTAACCTCTACTGTCACTTTATTCGCATCAGATAAGTTTTGTTTTACATATATTTATTTTAATGATCAGATTTTAGACTTATTTCTTTGTTAAAATTGTGTTTCCCTTTTTTTCAGTTACTCGTTGAAATCCAACCCGAAAGCGAAGGAACTTCAAGCAAGGTTTAACCACAGGAAAAAATAAAGCTTTCAAAAAAAAGGAATTTCAACGGGATTAACTTGTAAACGTAAGGCAATTTTCCTTGCAATGTCTAATTAAAAACTGCAAAATGAACAAAAAAGGAAAGAAAGATCGAGCCCGGGGTAAGTTTTCATATATACATATAAATACACATATGCACATACATTTTGACATAAGTATTATTTCAAATTAAAAGTCGAATTACTTGAACCACCATGGACACAACTCGAAATCGCTATCCATTCTCTAAAAGTCTAATCCATTCTTTAAAACCATCAATGTTTTATAGTTAATAAAAAAAATAATAATAATTTGACTTTGCAATAAATAGTATACTTAAATGCATACATGAATACAACTTAAAACGTATATTTTTACAACAGAAAATTAAAATAGGTTAGCACGACAATTTAAGTATAAGGGTAGAGTCATTCGTCCAATCACTGGTGTGCTTATTTTCTATACATATTTTAGGCGATGAAACTTACTAATATCGCCACGAAAATTCAATCAAAACAGGGTATATTAATTGATGATTCAAAAAAATATCTATACGAAAACTATTATATTTTTTAAACTTATACTTTTATGTAGTGATAATTAATCACAATAGAAACAAAATTCCTAATACTCAAATTACTTTTAATGATTAGATATTTCTTATTTATTTAATAAAGTTACGAAAATCATACTACAAAACTACCTTAAATCTTACTAAGAATAGCTCAGAAATATAAATCTTTAGTTTAATGATAATAAAAAGGGTATTTACATTAAGTATTTATATCAAAGCATTGATTTAAAATTTAAAATTTAATTTTTGTTTTGAAAAACATCAAATTAAATTTTCACCTCGTCAGATTGAACATGCAATTATAATAAGGTGTCGTGCACATATACCCCAAATGTTAATTTTTCAAAATCGCAAATGTTTTGGCTCCAAATTGTCCAAAACTTTTGCAAACTTAATCCCATACATACAACAACTAAATTTATACACATCTTTGACCCTATGTCAATTCTTGTCACATTTACTATCCTAGTCCTTTCATACTGGTCTTGACGGTCGTGAAAGGCACATTTTATTCTTTTTTTTATGTGCGTGGGCCTCACGTCGTCTTACAGCCCCGGCTTATGCCGTAGGAACCCACGGGAAACCCACAAAAACCTGAGGGCAGGTTGCAGCACTTCCTGTAACAATATTCATCTGTACATTTACTTATACATATTATATCATTCTAATCATTTAATTTTGCAAAAATTTCCAACAATTTGAGAAACTTAGAGTTTTAGATGTTTTAATCCGGACTCAACCTCAGGCTGAATAACTTAATTACTATTCCGTATAATATTTTATTATATTATTTCATTCACCTCCTTCCTTTTTTTAATAAAGAAATTCAGAAGAGAAATTTCTTATTTCAAATCACGAAAATTTGATTATTCATTAGTGGGATGTGCCGCTAATTTTAGTTTGTCCAAATGAACAATTTTCGATTTATTCGATCCCATTCTAATTTTAGCATTTCGGGCTCCTAATAAATTTTCTATTACGTATGGGCCATCAAACAATGAATCAAATTTTTTATCGTGCCTATTTTCTCGCTTTAGGTAAACAGGAAATCCTACTTTAAAATTCTTAGGATTTGCTTTTAAATCATAATATTTTTTTGACTTTTCTTTTGAATTTTTAAGCTATTCACCAGCCTCAGATTGTAAATTGTCCAATTTTAAGAAAAGTTCACGCAGATGATCAACATGTGTCCTTTTAGGAGGCCTCTCATCAAAGCTTGTGGGAAAGACTGCCTCTCTACCAAATAGCAAGGTGTATGTTGCGAAACCTGTACTCTCATGGACTGCGGTGTTATAAGAAAAAACCGCGAATCGGAGCAATTCATCCCAATTATGAGGACCTTTGAAATGGCGTAAATACTCGATTAAAGTATAATGACTACGCTCGAGAGATCCAAGACTTCGAGGATGGTAAGCAACCGATTGAGTTTTCCTGATTTTAAAGATTTTACAAAAATTTTGTATTACCTTGCTTGTCAAATTTGTTCCTTGGTCCCATTGAAGCAAAAGTTGCTGAATCGGTCATTTTTAAAGGAATTGCGTCAGAATACTTTGAGAATACGCACTGAATTGTCAAAATATACTGATTTCCTCTAGGTGTTACAGGAAGTGGTCCGACGAGATCGATTTGAATTTTCTCAAATGGCTCTTTAGGCGTATCGGTAATTATCATTGGCATTCGCGTACCCCTCCTAAGTACCTTATTTCTCATACAATTTTTACAAGTTCCCAATATTCTTTCTACATGAGATTTCATATTTTTCCAAAAATATTTGTCCCTAATGCGCCAATAAGTTTTACTAATTTCCTTATGACCACCTACCACTGACTCATGAAATTCTTTTATTATTTCTTCTCGTTTATGGATAGGAGGAATAATAATTTCACCAGAGAAAATTACCACATGAAGACCAGAATCTTTAAAATGTTGTAAAAATATTTTCTCAATCGAAAACCAAGTTATCGAGTTTAGATTATGTCCTTTATCTGAAATTTTTGCTATTTTAATATATAAATTTTCCATGGCATTCCTTAGTGCCAAGATAGCGCTAGAAACATGATTTAGAAAGATCACATCATTTTTCCTATCTTTAACAACCATACTAAAAATATATCGATCTCTCCTCGAGTACACCACGACATCGCCCATTTTTGTCTCTTCATCTTTAAATTTATCTACATCAAATAATTGATTTTGAATTAACTCTTTATTATTTTCCGATTCCAACAAGCTGTTGGAAGAAACAAAATGAGCAATTGGGCCCTTACCCATTGTTACCTGATCTTCTGTGTAAGAAATGCAATTTCGATATTTTACTACTGGATCAGATTCAATATGGTTTACTTTTACCATTTTTCCCAAACTTCTTTCTGAGTCAGAAATCACCCTTCCACTATTGTCCATTTTATCTAGACGAATCCTTGGCCTTCCGTCCCATACATTCTCCGAGATAAGGCTCTTCGGTAGTTTTTCGGGCACATGCTCGTTGACTAGACCAGAATCGGTGTGGAGAGGCTCAGAGACCGACTTAACGTCACCTGACATCGCACTTTCCGATTCCGCATTTATCCCTAACTTCTTCATAATGCATTGAAGGCAAGAGGATCCCAATCCCCACAGTCTGGAGCTAGTAGTTGTTACTGCGTCCGCGTCGATATCCGGGTCCCTAATTGTCTGAATTAGCGGGATCCTCAGGAGTGTTGTACTGCTGTTTTGAATCCCGTCCCTGAGTGACCTGTGGTGGGACGAAATTTCCATCCTCCCTTTTTCCGAGACAAAATCGTCATTGTCTCGCCAAGTAAAATCGTCATTACTTGCCCAAGAAATCGTCATTGCCCCCGACTCTAGTTTCGGGGTTAACTCTACTCAGAAAGACTCGACCAAGCAACTCATTGATATCTTGGTCATTTTTACTAGCAACAGCATCACCCATCTCCTGCTCAGATGACAGACGGGCCTGGTCGGAGTACCGGAACTTCAGAACATGACCACCCACCAACCTTACAGAAAGGGGAGACTCTCCTTCATACTCAGGAGGATTCTTTGACAATGCATCTGCATTTAAATTTACTTTCCCAGGCTTACAAAGGATGTCGTATTCATACTCGAGAAGCTCGATCCTCCACCTTGCAAGTCTTGAATTTGCATCCTTCAATTTATAGAGCCATACCAAAGGTCGATGATCGGTGACCAAGGTAAATTGGTGTCCATAAATATAAGCTCGAAAGTGTTTCACACCAAAAACTATTCCTAATAATTTCTTCTCAAATGTTAAATAATTTAATTCAGCGGGTAATAAGATTCGTGACGCAAAAGATACTGAAAGATCTTGTCCTATTATTCCTTGGCTCAAAACGGGCTCTGAACAAATAGCGTCTCTAAGTTCTTCAAATGCCTTTTGTTCTTTATTAATCCACAGATTTTTGCAAATTCAGAAATAAATCGTCTATAATAACCTAATAATCCCAAAAATTGTTTAATATTTTTCTTTGTTTTAGGTAAAGGAAAAAATTTTACTGCTTCTATCTTTTTTGGATCTGGTTTCACTCCTTCTCGAGTTATTATGTGGTCTAGATACGCAATTTTATTTCTTAAAAAGTGACATTTTTCGGGTTGAAGAGTTAACCCTGCATCTCTCAAGCGCGATAATGATGCCCGAATTTTTCTATTATGATCTTCCAAATCAGAGGCATAGACAACAATGTCATCCATATAGACAAAAAGTCCAAGTCCCTGAAGATCTGTAAGAACTTGATCCATAACTCGTTGAAAAGTTGCTGGAGCATTCTTTAATCCAAATGGCATACGAGCGAATTCCGAATGCCCGTAAGGAGTCGAAAAAGCAGTTTTTACCTGAGAATTTGGATCCATTGGAATCTGATGGAATCCGGATGCAAGATCCATTACCGAAAAATACCTACTACCTTCGAGCTGATCTAAAATATCGGTAATATTGGGGAGTGGATAGGCATCGGAGATCGTTTCCGCCTTTAGGGAACGATAATCGATGACCAACCTCCATTTTTTAATACCCTTAGAGTCGGCCTTCTTAGGAACAATCCACAATGGAGAATTATAAGGTGAAACAGACGGCTGAACTATTCCAGAAGCAAGTAATTCGTCCATGTGTCTCTTAATTTCATCCTTATGAATATGAGGATAACGATATTGTTTTACACGAACCGGCTTATCGTCAGTTGTTAAAATTTTGTGTTTTAAAAGATAGGTGGCACTTAATTTATCCTCCAGTAATTGAAATTGACAAGAGAATTCGAAAAATATTGAAAGTAAACTTTCCTTTTCTTATTCACTTAGATCATCCATTTTTACGACCTTTTGAATTTCCAAAAGTCTTTTAGCTTGTTCCTTTTGTTTACTCAATGAAGACAATTGTCAATAAAATTTAAGACAGCATGGTGCATTCTTAAGGCTTCGATCCTTAAAATTCCATTTTGTTGAATGGGAAAACTTCCTAAAACAACTTGGAAAGGTGTTTCATTCCCTTTTATTTTAACTCTTATTTTTCCCAGGGTATTAATCATATCTGGACCGATCTCTATTAAATTATATATACGCTTTTTATTTATCCATACTCGCAGATCTTAAACATTTTCTTTAATTAAACTTACAATGGACCCAGTGTCTATTAGCAAGGTTGCTTTACTTTAAAAAAAATATTTTCTAAAACAATCGCAGGCATTTAACTCCATTTCTTTGCTTGATTTAAGTTGAAGGACGACGCGGTTTGAATCGAATTCTGCTTCTGGATCGCCAAGCCTTCGTTTGAGCGATCCCGTTCTCATGTCTACAATCCTTTAAAGTATGATTTTTTAGGTAGCAGTATGTTCAATTCTCTCTCTCTCTCTCTCTATCTTTAACATTATTAACTAATTGTGGGCAAAAACGCCTAATGTGCCCATATTCCTTACAATTATAATACTGTGAATTCTCGCGCCTGTAATCATTATCAGTTTTCCAAATTCTTTTATCTTGAATATGTGCAATTTTCCTTTTTGGAGGAAAATTTCGCTCGCCTTTGTCACAATGTTCAGGTTCGCTTTTTTCCTGAACTGGATCGTGTATCCTTTTCCAACTTTTCCATTGGAGATCCGCCTGATTTGCCAGTGCTATCGCTTTTTCCAATGTATGAATTTCTTTTTCTCGGATTTGAGAATAGACATCCTTATCTAATCCCCGTAAGAAATTCCCTATACTAGTTATTCGGTAGGCCTCGCATATCCCTATTGCCTTTTCGGCAGGTGTATTCTCCATTACTTGATTTGTTAATTTATTTAAAATTTGATTTACTCGCTCCCCATAATCAGGTATAGATTCTTTAGGCAATCTTTTGACATTTGTTAATTCTTGTAATAATTGACTTGCGTTCTCCTGTGGAGAATAAATCTGCTCTAGAGTTTTTAAAATTCCTTCTAGAATTATTCCTACACGATCTTGTATTTGAATATGGGCCTCCCCAATTATTTTAGTTTTAATTAAAATTGTTAAATGCGGAATTTCTTGAGGACTAACCATTTAAGCTGAAACTCGAAAATGTTCTGCGAACATTTTTACTGACATGCTACTCCCATCAAAAGAAGGAATAATATCCCTTACTATTCTTGAAATTTTTATTGGATCAGTCATAGTAGTAGATATACTAGGAGAGCGAGAATAGAGTTGAAGAGAATTATTTTGCATTCGCGTGTTTTTATTTAAACCTTGAATTTCAGATGTCAAAATTTCTGGATGCGGAAAACTTTCAGACGTGTAAGGAATTTCTTGACTATCTGGCATTTCATCAGGCGTATCTCCTGAGCGCCAGTTATACACATTTGTTTCGTCGGTGTTTATAGTTGGCCCTATATTTTTGCTAACTTGAGGTCTCGTGCCTCTGCCTTGACTTGTTGCCTTTTTACGCGAACTAGGCATTTTTAATTTTGAAATCTCAAGGTATACTCGTTAAAATTTATTCTTTTAAAAAATAAGATACTCAACTTAACAATTAGCAATAATAACTTAGCCATAATATCATAAATTAAAAATGCTCAATTATTCAAATAAGCGTTTACTTCACTAATTGGCTTCGAATTTAATATAATTAAAAGACTATAAATATTTAATACATGTTAAGACATTTAATAATTTAAATTTAAAATTTCAACCTTGAAATTCTAAACTCAGTTGAATAATAGTATAGTTTTTCTACTCACAATTTGTTGACCTTTCAACTAGTAGTCTAAGAAAGTTCGCTCACTTAATTCTCTCTAACGCCCTTATTACTTTTCAGGGAAACTGAGAATATTTACGCTGTGACCACTTCTGGAACCTGTTCTGCAGTCGGTCCTTGGTATTCCAGTGTAGTGTTGAACGGGGAATCGATCCTGCTTGCAGAGTCCTAAAGAGT
The DNA here is from genome assembly GCA_010014905.2 of Druon quercuslanigerum. NCBI lineage: Eukaryota > Metazoa > Arthropoda > Insecta > Hymenoptera > Cynipidae > Druon > Druon quercuslanigerum. The sequence continues at coordinate 10,127 of JAAAKG020093510.1, forward strand.
CCAAGATCCTGATCCTTCGTTGCCGTAACTCTCTTGTAGGCGGGTCCCTCGTTGCCAAAACCCTTCCCGGGCGGGTCCCTCGTTGCCGCAACCCTTCACGGGCCCGGTGGCTGCTTCCGATTCGAGCCTTAGCTGAACCTCTCTCAGTCTCTCGTGCTGAAGGGTCCTGGGCCTTCAATCTAGCCGTCCCAAGATTATCCCACAACACTCAAAACCAATTAAGGCGCTCTAACACTTGAGAAATTAAAATTCTCAAGGGTTCCAGTTGATTATTTCCCTTTTGTATATCCCAATTTCCTTATTTCAGGTTTAAATAAGTCTTTCCTGAGTTTGCAGATTATTTATTCAAACTGGTTTCGTTTCAGATAATTTAAAATTTCTGTTTTATTCACGGCGCAGCAAATCCCACCGCGATGCCACCAATTGTTACGTCCGAAATTCTGCTGGAGCCGATGTATTTTGCTGGTCCCAACGGTGATTGGACGTGGAAAAGGTGGAGATCGTTGCTGTCTTATTTGACATGAAAGCCATGAACCGTGAATATGCAGGCAAGGGAAATTAAAATTAATTCAATAAATGATTTCATTCAACGATGTTTAATGTGAAATAGTTTGTATATTTTCCTTTTTAGTTGAATCAACTTCACAATTCTTTGATTTAACAAGCAAGAGAAACTATTCTAGAGTTCGTAACGGTTTCTGAGGCTGAAAGGCTTTCTTCTACCGTTTTTGAAGAGCGCGCCTATGTTTATAATGTAATTCTAATGACGTAGGAAGGGTTCGCGCTTCAATGTCGTCGTTTCTAACCAATTATATTACAAGTTTTATTTCGATGTCGGCATCTCTCACCAATCGGCTTATGGATGATTTCTTCCTTGACGTCACAAAAATAGGCGGAAATCGGTCGAGGTTGATTCACGGGTTACATACTATGATTCAACCCTTCTGACATATTTATTGCATTTTTTGACGCCTTCCTGTCACAACTTAATCTCTAACGGATGTTCTTAATTACTATGACTAATTCGGCTATAATTTACCTATGAGATAGAGAAACAAGGAAAGCATGCGTTAACATTGCATTATTTGTCGACATTTCTATGTACTTGATTTTCTCCCGGGGTACTATTGAATTAATTTCAAACAATTTCTTTTATGAATTAATTTATGATAATTTACTCATTATCAATCGAGAATTTATGCAATCTACCAAATATTGCATCATTACCGAGTGAAAATATCACATTTAAATCCAGTTTAGATTATGGATTCTCCATTAAATAATTATAAGTTAATAAAATAATTAGCTCGACCAAAGAATAAGTTTCCATTCACTAAATAATCTAATCCTTTAGTAGATTTAAAATTTGAACTTATTCCCGCGTAAAGATGGTGTCACGTGACTATAGAGAAGTCGCCCGACGTCACAATTTGTGAAAAACTAAGGACGTAATATACGTAGTAATATACATATCGTGTGTATTGTTGAGTTTTGAGTTTTCAACTATAAGAATGTCTACATCACAGGAAACAGTTAGTGAATTGCTATCGTCTTGGGGGTTATCCGATGATTTAATCCTTCTCTTTAAAGGTAAGTTCGTATGATCACAATTTTTGACATGAAGAGAATAGTTTTCTAGGTTAGGTTATGTTTCTTGAGTCACAAAAGCTTGAATAGCAGTTTATGAAGTATAAGTGCATTTACATTTTGAGGATTAATTAAATATACATTTTCTTATTTCGCGCTTGTCAGATTTCTATATAGACGAGTACGTTCTAGCTTTTTATATGACAAAGGTGTCTACTTAACCGGAAAACTCGGAATTTTTTACCCGGAACGAACAATGAAAAATATTTTATTGTCAAATCAAAGAGAGAAAGATTTATGTTTAAAAATAAAGATATAAAAATTGAAATTATGACTTAGAATAAAGAGTTTTGGATGAGACATCTGTAATTTTGAATTTATGAAGGGAATTTTGTAAAAGAACAGTTTCTGAACAAAGATTTTTTGAAAATCTTGATAAATTTTCGTTGGTTCAGGGAATTTCCCAAAAGATTTATAGTTCTGACTAATACCTGGATTGAAAAATAAAGTATATTTCTGACTTTAAGCAGTGAATTTTCGAAAAAAAAAGAATTATCTTTGGTAGACTTTTGGATCAAAATTTTTTGTCCAATCATCATTCTATGTATTCTCAAGTACAAAATTATGTGTACAATCTTGAAATTGTTATAAAATCTTGAGACGACTAAACATTTGAATCGTTGCATGTTTATCTTCAGAGCAATTAATTCGTATCCCTCGGAGAATTATTTTTCTCAAGTCTCATGAGAAAATTTTAAATGATATTTTATTTTGCAAAATTAATTCAAAGAGAATATGTAAAAAGATTTCAAAGGATTTCTAAAATTAAAAAAAATATATATGAAAGATTTTAAGGCATTTTCTTTAATTTTGCAGGATATAAGTTTAAGAAAAAATTCGGATCATTTTAAAAAATATTTAGAAGATATGAAAAGACATTTCAAAAATAATTTTAAATTTGGAAAGATTACAAAAATTATTAAATAAAATGTAGATTTTTGAAGATTTTGAAATAAAACTTTGAAGCTTTTCAAGGATTTTGAAAGGTTTCAAGATAATAAAAAAAATTTTAGATTCATGGAAAAATTTTAAGAGATTATTTAAAAATATTTCAAAATAAATTTTGGTGTATAAGTAACAATTAAACATTTAACAATTTGTAACGGCTTAAAACCAAAATAATCTAACTTCTAAATGAAAGAGTGTTCGGTCTAAAGAAATTCGTAATCTTGCAATTTTTACTCTTTCTAACTTAAAATTGCTTAACATGATATAATTTTTAAAAACTTACAAATTTGCTGATTTATTCTTTAATTTAGAGCACTGAAAATGATAGCGTGGATTTATTTATTTTTTTTAATTTTTGGACTGTATAATTTATTAAAGTTAAACATTTTTTATTGTGCAGTTTAGCGGAATTTAATCTAAAATTGTTCAATAGAAATGTATTAAAAGCTTCCATTTCATTCGGGTAAATTATTGAGCATGTTTGAATTATCAAATTTTTAAGCTTTAATTTTGAAAGTTTAAAATTCAAAAGATTTTCACTTTAAATTTTTTAATTTGAAGTTCAGTTTTTATAAATTCAAACGAAAAAATTTGTTAACTTTAGGAGTTAAATTTGAATCTAAATTTCAATGATCGTGAACAATTTTTTCGATTCAGGAAATGACCAAGAATTTTTTCCTCGATTAAAACGGCCTATAAAGTAAGAGGTTTTTTTTTAAATTCTTTGGTCAAAATCAAATAAATAGTAAAAATAGTGATTTTTTCCATATTTTTAAATAGTTTGATCTGTTTTTCATACATTTTAAAGGGATCTTTGATTTTTTTGTAATAATCACATGTCCTGTCACGTGATCTTTTGCAATGTGTAAAACTTTTTTGAAATCACCTTTTTGGAATCTTCAGTATAAAAGAAGTTTTTCCATTAGGTTCCATTAGTTGGTGAAATTTTATTTGATGCGGAGGTTGAATCCAAGGATTCCGTTGATTCTAATTACAAAGTAATATTTGATGCAGAAAACAAACTAAGAAGTAGACATAGGTTCTATTTATCTAGTAAAATTTGAATCTTAGGTGCCAAGCTACAAGTAATCCAGTAATTAATACACATTAAAAATTTTATTGATTCATTTTCGAGACGATTCCTTTATTTTCTGATGGTGAGAGAAGCACGAGAAAATACTCGTTCTGCTGGTACAGATGTAGCTGGTATGCACAGCAAGTCGCGAGCCATTAAAGACAGCGTAGGGATGATCTTCTCGTTCTGACGCCACCATTCCAGTACATCTTGGTCTTCGTTAGAACATTTTTTAGGCATGTAGAGATCTATCTCTTTTCGACATTCTCGATTACAGGATTTTTAATTTTTAGTAATCTCCTTTTTCTTAGTTTCTTTTTTTTTAAATTCGGCGAACATATTGAGTTTGACGCTCTCTTTTCGTGTTCGCAAATCTTCAAATGTAGGCAGATCTTTCACAACCTCTTCTTCTTGAGTCTTTTATATAAGAAATTAATACCTTATCATAATAATAAGAGCAATCAGAATATTTTAAAAGTTGTAGCAATAATGTAATTATATCTAATAAAGAAGTATTATTTTGAGTACACACATTGACTCATTACCTCTTTGTTATAGTACGATGTCTGGTAGACATTTTCGAATTTCTGTAATGAGGCAGCTACCATTTCTTTTCCCCAAGATGTTTCGTGAAACACTTTGATTTTGTGCCTTGGATCTAGAATTAGAACCGCACAGTAAATCCAGTTACTCTTTAGATAATGTTTCAATAACTTCTCTTTTGCAGCTACCAATGATTCAACCATAGATTCATCAACAGTGTCAGGATCAGTTATATTCGTTAGTTCAGTTATTGATTCTTGTATTTTGTCTAGAAGCATATTAAATCCGATGACTATCAAAGCGAGGGTGACGTACTTTTCGCCGCAAAAAGCATCAGTCAGAAGTTTGAAGTGGCGAAGGTGTTCAAAAACCGTTGACAGCAGCAACCATTCGTACTCAGAAATGAGATTCTTCTTCAGTTCCGGATTTAATTTGCACAAAAGAGTTAATGGACGCTGTATTCTCGACCCAGTCCAAATCATGGAATACGTCGAATTCCACCTTATAGACATGTCGACATTAGGTCGCAGCATCTCCATCCCCATCATTTCACAAAAACTTTTCAGCTTAATCTGCCATTGCTGCGACCTCTTTAATATTTTGAAAAGGCTTCTTAGTTTTATCAAAGGAAGCACCATCTCTTTATCATCTTCGATGCTTTCAGCCTCATCTTCTTCCACAGTTCCATAAAAATTTTCTTCATTTTCGTCATCATACATTTCATCAATTTTTCTTCCTTTTTTTCTGCATCAAAAGTCAGTAGTAAATAGGACAATTCTCTCATGAAACTTGTGTTTGCAGCGCTATTATCCAAAGTGACACCTGAAATCTTTTCTGTCAGATCATAAGAGTTAAGAGCATCATGGAAAATCTTTGCGACCTCTAGGCCTGAATGTTGACCATTCGCAGGAAGAAAAAAGATCGTCAGAGAATGCAGCTCCCAATTATCGTTGATGAAATGACCTGTCACCCCGAAATACGACCGATTAGCAATGGATGTCCAGCCATCCACGGCATATGTATAATTATTGATCGATTTCTCTGCAAGAAAGAAAGGAAAATAAAGAAAGAATCTTTGGGTGTCATCATCATCAAAAAAGTATATAGGAGGTATTTTTTCGGTACCCAGTCCACTTTTTTTTTATTGAAAGATTCTTGAATAAATACCTGAAATCTAAATGAAATGATAGCAAATTTTTCTTAGTCACCCGTTGTGCCGTTTGAAACGAGGAAACAAAATTTCTGTAGTCTGAAAAAAGTGAAAAATTTTTAGAAATTGGTTAAAATCTTTGACATATTTTTATTGAAAAGTTTTTAATTTTCAAAGAAGGTAATTATTAGTTCAAAAAGTATAGTAGACTTCTTGTATATACAGCTTTTGCTATTCGACAGCAATGCAAAATAACAAATTAAAAATACATATTGTTTCCAAGTTAGAATTTTCTGAAATTTCGGATTCAGTTAAATTTAAAGGAACACTTTTTTTAGAAAATTTTGAATATGTTAAACGAAAATTTCTTTAGCTTTAACCAAAGAATTTACATGCCGTTATTTTCAACTGAGTAAAAATATTTTCTTTCGTGATTTAAGAATCTTTTCACGACCTGAAAATGTTTTAAGGCGAGTAACATTTTTAAAAGGTTTTAAATAAGAGGTAATTTTTATTCTTCTTGTTTCCAGAAAAATTTTATATCTGACATGTTTTTAATATAAAGGCTTTAATACCATAAAAATGTTTGGACTACAAAAATAATTTTTTAAACATTTTTCAACAACTTTTTTTTAAATATATGAAGCTCGAAATTTTTACTGAAATCGCTCTCTTCTTTCGCAGCTTCAAATTTATTATATATTTTCAATATTCTTTACATTTTA
>JAAAKG020093521.1:0-16213 GCA_010014905.2 Druon quercuslanigerum
AAAAATCATGAATGTTAACCTTCAAGCGCCTCGTTTAACGAACGAATTTTAAGCTACGGAAAGCTTTCAGTGAGAAAATTGTTCATTAAGGTTTAAAGAAGTTTTCTGGAAAGTTTTAGATCAATTGGATTAATAGTTCAAAAATTATGAATATTTTAAAATCCAAGCGGTAATCTTGACGCTGCCCAAAAACGTGCTTGGCCGGCTACGTATGCGCTGCAGCGAACGACGTGAAGGTCAAGTCAATCTTACCAAAATAAAGGCACAACAGTAACTGTTTTTGTCAACTTCTATGAAATTTTACAAATAAAGCATAGGATCAGCGAAGTGATTGTTTCTTATAATAGTTTGAAAAGCATTTTTTTTGAGATTATTGAGATTTTTGAGATATTTTTGAGAATATTAATTAAAAAGAATAAGATATTGAAATGAAACAAGGTAGAAACGTTTTTGGGCAGCGTCAAGATTACCGGTTGGATTTTAAAACATTCATCATTTTTGAACTATTAATCCAATTGATCTAAAACTTTCCAGAAAACTTCTTTGAACCTTAATGAACAACTTTCTCACTAAAAGCTTTCCGTAGCTTAAAATTCGTTCGCTGAACGAGGCGCTTGAAGGTTAAAATTTATGATTTTTGCATTGCCTCAAAAAAAAAATTAATAACTTTTTTGTTTATTACAATATTCTCGTTTTTCTTTCTTATATAGTTTCAGAATACTTAAACACGTACTTTGTATTGGGGAAATCGGGAAATGATGAAAATTAGGTAAATTAGCGCAAGTTGAAGTGAAAAAAGATTGGAATTTTTCGTTTTCAAAAAATCCACTTTTTACCAATTATCTCAAAAACTACAAAACCTACAAATTTTTGCAAAAGGAAAAAAAGATGCTCCTTGAGATTCTCTACATGTATCAGTCTTTAAAATTGAAATTAGAAAGATTTTTAACATTGATACTCAGGACAATACTTCTCAGGCTGAATCCGGCCGTGTCCCCTTTTGGTCGCCAGCGGTTCAATTATACTATTATACTAATGAGATAAAAATGGTTAAATAAACCGATGCAACATTATATAGATTAAATAAACATTACGGCTGATTTCTGAAGATAAAATAAAACGGAAAACTTAGATCAACTATTTCCAAATAAATAATTACGTCTTAAACTATTCTTTCTACAGTAAATTTATATTTCGTTTCCAGAATTTGTTAGACTTAGCAATGTGGATACCTTTTTTGATTTTATAAATCTTGTTTGTAGACTTTATACTAAAAAAATCCTTAATATTTTAAATTTCTTACTAAATAAAAAAATCCTGTTTCCTTTATTTCCTCTATTTTACAGAAGTGTGTATATAAAATATGCCCTATATTTTACTTATGCAAATTTTTACGAAATGAAAATAATAAAAAAGTAATCTTTAAAGTTAATTAATTTATTTCTTATTCACTTTCATAATTATTGACATTTTTATCTTTTTAAAGGAAGTGTATGTACAAATACCTTGTGTTTTATTACCTTGCTAATATTATTAGCTCTATTTTTTTTGTTTTTATTTTTTTTTTACCTCTAGTTAGAATTTCTAGCAAACTCAACATTTACTTTTTTAGTTATTCATTTTCAATATTTATAGATTTATTTGCTTATCAACCAAATACAATGTTCTATAAAATTTTAAGAGATGTGTAATACTTTCCTGACTAATCTTAAACATGAATTCAAGATTCCCTTGCTTTTTTGTTACATTATGTTTCTAATGTACACCTATTTCAAGGCCATTGTGTAAAAACGTAGTTGTATTCTAACGGCTAATTAGCGCGGTGCAACCAGGCTCCGAATTTATCGCCCCTCACGCACTCTATCAGTGCTATTAGAATACTCCTATTTTGTTAACGAATGATTCAATTGAGGTAAAACTTTTCATAAAACTTAATTATATCCTACTAAGCATTCTTATTGCTGAAACTTGGGCTTACTCAAAATTCCCTCGATAAACGTGGCGTTTGAAAATTGTCTAACGTTATTTTGATGCTGATTGCCAAAAAAATTTATAACTTTTTTATTTGACTCAATCAATAAATTTTAAATTGCACATTATCTTAAGAACAGTGAAAATATTGAGTAAATTTGCTGGTCTGAAAAAATTTTTTTTTTTTTATTTTTTACAGAAACAGTAAAAGATACAACTTTCTTGTCGAGAGGAAAAAGATGCGCCATGAAATTTTCTACAAAGTGATGTTTTTAAAAGTTAAATTTTCTAAAACTGATTTTCAAGTCATCAGGGGCCAACTCGGGCGGCCTGAAGCGGCTAGGCAAGTTTTATGCGTGGTTATAGAATCCGGAGTCTCAATTGTACTCAAATCACGTTTATAATTACTTGAAGTAGAATCAAATAATTTTAAGTCACATCAAACCACGTGAAATTAATATTCAATCCGTTACCTCAAATCTATGCTCTTAATGTCATCAGAACTTTATGCATATAGAGTCAGGCGAAGATATTTTAATAAGTTATATTTATTTATTTATATTTATATATATAAGGGTTCTCCAATCAAGACGAAAATTTTCATATCCCTTGGACATTCATAGGATATCTTGGGACGTTTTAAATATGTATCTCGCAGATACCCTAGGATGTCCTTAGTATATCTCGTCACACAAATAGGATATTGCGTTATATTTCGTTAATATTAACACATGATGTATTGAAATTTTTGAGATATTTCACGTGGATGTTTGAATATCCCAAAAATTTCCGAAAATGGGATATCCGTATATATCTGTAAAATATCATATAATATTTTGAGACATTACTGGGATATCCCCCAATATCCTGTGGTTTCGAAGGAAATGTATAGATATAATTTTTCTAGATGACAAATACAAATGTTCCTTTTTTCAGGAACTCTGACAAAGCTTCACGCAGTGCCAGTATCTTTAAAAAATCGACCGCGAATTCCAACACCAGATGTGACAAAAGAAGTGGTAGATCGAGAACAAAGGTTAGCTATTTCAGCAAGCAATGCTGCCAATATCGGTGCAGGAGTTGTGGGGGTGATACCTGCTAATGGTCACTACCCCAATGATGTTTCTTTAGTGGTTCTCTCACCAATCCATGAAAATGAGGGAACGCCTAATTCTAAAAAGGGTGGAACGGCTGCCTTGGCACAAGCAGTTCTGACTCCTAGTTTGACCAGCGCTGGCTTAGTAGCACCCGGTACCTTTATTCCCGTTACTATGAGCCAACTTTCTCAGTTGGGTTTAGTAACAACAACATCTGTTTCGACACGTCCTCAAATTCAAGGAATGGATCATCATGATAAACATCAAGCTACCTTAACCGAGGTAAGAACGGCATTCCACGTTTAATTGGTTCTCTTAGAATTTTACATCATTTATATTGCAATTTCGTTTCATTTGTGAATATCAATATCTTCTACTGGTATTTTGTTTTTTTTCTCTTGATTGTCTGTAAACAAAAGTCGAGACATTTTTTACTAAATAATATTGCGAATTTTACTGGTTTTTCATTTAAAAAACTATTACTGTCATATTGTAAGATACTTTAGAGCAAATTTTCCTGAATTCCATGAAAAACTCACTCAGGAAATTTTTATTTTTGAGAATTTGTATCACTAAATAATCGCTTTTTATGAGCCTACTTCTCATATTTAAATATTAGTGTATTTTCTCTTGTTTGACTCTTCAAAAACATTTCAGAGTTTTAAGAGAATTGTGGACATACAAAAATTGAATAAAAGACGAAATTATTGCAAAAAAAATGTATGGGGTTACAGTTTCTTCAAGTCCATTGAAGAACACACTATTCAATGAAATTCTATATCATTTAGAAAAATTTCGGAATATTCTACAAATGTCAAAAACGTTCCGAAGTTTACGGATACTTTTTGATAATATGGAATAAACAGAAGAAAGTTGTAGAAAATCTTAAAATACAATAGAATATTTCAATCAACAAAATTCCAGGATAATATAGTTAACTCTAGAAAAGTTAAGCATTCCAGAATAATCTTGAATATCTAGATTGATGGATTGATTGATTGATTGATTAATTGATTGATTATATCCATAACATCACTAAACCTTTCAGAATATTCTAGAAATTTCGAGAGCATTTTATAATACTCTAGAATGATTTTATAAGTAAATAACAATTATAAATAGAAAATGTACCAAATATCTAGAATTTTAAATATACCCTGTAAATACTAATTGATTCTCTCCTAGGCGTTATATTATGAATCATTTACTTCCCAGAGTTCTTTTTACACTTATATTTAAAAAACTCAAAAACATGGCACAATAAAATATTCCATAATATCTGAGAAGAGTCAAAGACATTCCAAAATTTGTACAGCACTTTAAAAGTAAAGAACATTTAATAAAACTCGAAACCAGATACATTCTCAGTATACACCAGACCAGTGGTTTAGGGCACCGCGTTCGAGGCAAGGTTCTCACGCATGCGACGCCACCATTAGTCGAGCGATGAAACTGGCAGTATATTTAGCCGATAAGTGCGTCAGCTGTTAGCACATACGTCAGTTTGTTTTTAGTGTTGTAGCGAGGTGTCTCGATTCCGGTTGTGTTCGGTTGTATTACGATTTTCAAAAATGCCAAAAGAACATAAGAGACAGCGTTTGTCGTTCAAAGAGAAATCTGAGCTTGCAAGTTAAGTAAAAGCAATTAGCTCAAGAAATTGATTGGAACAATAAGGTTAAAAATTATGAATACCAGAACCAAAAATCGTCGAAAACAAGGAATAATATGGGTTTGGAGGCTGCTCTGATATAATGGCTTAAGAGACCGACAGACATAGGCATTAACGACTGCACCATCGACGACCGGCTTCCGCAACACCGATTCAAGCACGCAGACACTGGCTCTTATTTGCAATTTAGGATTAAAAATAAAAAACTAAGCTTCGAGTTCAAAAGCATTTTTAATCAACATTATAAATTTTTATTTCGAAAATTAGGCCGTACGACAGAATAGCTATTGTCTTCTCATATATTACCGTTTATTCCAATTAGAGAATTCTTTAAGAAATAACCTTAAAAATGACAGCCGGATAAGACGGATAATACCAGGTATTTCTTCTAATCATTACATTCAGGATTCGATGAAATTCCGAGCTACCAAAATACTCATGAATCCGGAACAGTTTACTAATCGGATTTAATTCCTGGGACTACCCTATTAACTTAAAATTCTTTTGAATCTTTTTTCGTTTACTGGGTGGTGTAGCAAAAGCGTTAAACAATCTTAAAAAGTCCATCAATTCGCTAACGGCCACGCATGATGAGCTTCGCAAGGACTGCAAGGTGACTGTAAGGTTGCAATGAATGGTCAGAAAAGGATTAATTCTTTGACGGAGGAAGTGGATACAATCTCGAAGAACTTGGACTCAATCAGTCGCATTACTAGAGCAAACAATATAATTATTTTTAACTTGCAGGATGAGGAGCAAAGTAATGGGAACCTATTCAAATCAATAACAGCAGTTTTTCAGAAAGCTATATGCTTGAAATCCCTGAGGTAGCCACAGCAGACGTATACCGGCTAGGGAAACTGAAAGCTAAACGCCCCGTCATAGTTAAATTTGTTGCGTCACGATGGTTAAGGATTGTCTTCTCGAAGATGAAGTGAATTGCATCGCCACCAATTTTACGCAAATTCTTTCGCAAAGGCTAACAACTTGGATAGAGGAAAACGATGCAATTCCGGAGTTTCAATTGGGCTTTATGATAGACAGGGGCTGTTTTGATGTCTGAGTTTATAAATATAATTATAATATAATATTTTATATATTGTTTAATATTAATATAATATTATATATTAAATAATAATGTAATATAATAATAATATAATATTTATTAGTGATTTAGAAGTCTTCTTACGGCGCCAAGGATGCAGGGAAATTTTTGCTACCAGCATTGTGGAGATCATGATACTGGTGTACGCGGATGAGTAGTGCTCTGCCAAGACACCTCCGTAGAACTAGCCACAAAATTAGAAGCATTACGCCTATATTGTATTCGGAAAACAGATTAAAAGTGAACACGAAGCAAAAAATTCTGATATTCCAAAGAGGTGAAAACGCTTCCGTCGATAAATTTTCTTCATTTAAATTTTCGGAGAAAAAAATCGACTTTACTAAAGATACCCGTGTCTAGGGATACCGTATGGAATTTTTGTTCGTACTCTTGCGCTGCGGAAAAGTTTGTAAATTCGGCTAATTCAGTAGTGGGAGCGACCCTGGGAATAATTAACAATCTAAATCCCGATTCATAGTCAGAATACGCTAATCTGTGTCAAAGCTTGACAATTAGCACGCTATTATATGGGATTTAAGTCTGGGGAAAAATTTGTTGGGTGACATCCAGAAGGTGCAGCTATCTTTTTTTTTTATAGTTTTGCTATCTGTCCTCTTGCACACCCGACTGCTTGACACGTCTTGAAGTTGGAGCGCTTCCGTTGTCCTGCGTCATACCTTCCAGGAGACTCTCTTGGATTGAGAAAATTTGTAAAATGGAAAATACGCGGTTTCCAAGACAGGGTTTGTTAAGGCTGGTGGGGTTAGCGCGCGCAGAGGATGGCGGGATTATGGATAATTGGTTCGGAGGACTGAGGTACATTTTCGAGGAAAGTGGGTTGCTTCAATAATGGAGCACAGCTTCGATTGAAAGTATAGTAGAAACATCCGGCGAATTACTTACTAAATATAAAAGAAAACAACTGCAAAAAGACATATTCCAGAATGAAATCGAAGAGTTTGGTCGTCTGGTATCACCTTGAGGCTCGTCTAGGGCCGCAGCCTCATCTGCTAACGTGAACTTACATTAAATTTAAATGAATTTTCGCACAGTTAAGGCTTCTCAACGTTTATTGCAAGACAATAAGGCTGCGCCATGAGAGATGCGAACTTCCGCTGGGGGAGAGTTGCGGAAGTTGCGATGATGAAATAGAAGACTTTCATCATTTTTTGTGTGATTGTCCGACGTTTAGCAGTACTAGGTTTAAACACTTCCCGGATTCTCAGGGAAGATATCACCCGTAAGCGTTTTGAAAGGGAATAATGTCAACGAACGCGGTATCCAAATGCAAAAAAGTTGTAAGAATGTCTGAAGAAATGTTGCAAATTAGACTACATGGATGAAGGTTATGAGCGGAAGAGCGTGCAAGCGAAAAACTTGTATTATAACAGCATAATGTATAATGTATAATGTAATAGACTGGTTAGTCTTAATAAACGATATTTAGTAAGTAAGCAGAAGACATATTATTTTTACGTGTAACGGATGACTTGTTATAGAACTCAAGTTTCAATTATTATATTTGTTAGATAACAGTATGGTCGAAGCAAAACATTTATTTTTCACCACGAAGAAAAATCCAACAGAAATGGTTCACACGGCCCTGACCGTTTACGTTTGAATTCCCCCGATTTAGGGCCAAGCTAATAGAAAGCAACTACTAACGCTGGCCTTAAACCGAGGATTTGCTTTATTCTAGAGTATTCCAGAAGATTCCAAAATCTTCAAGAAAATTTTAAAATATTTTTTGCTGGAACATTTTGGAACATACAAACACATTCCAGAAAATTTAACAAAAGTAAAAAAAAACTGAAAAATTTACAGAGAATTTTATAAATTGAAAAAATTGAAGCAACTAAATAAAAAATACATATAAAGTAAATTAATTTAATTTAAAAATCATTAGGTATCTTGCATTAAAGTAATGAACTTTTAAATCATTTATAGTAAAAAATATACATAATATACACTTCTAATGAATTAAAAAATTAAGTAATCTAATAGCATTAATATGTCATAATAATTTCTTAATATTTTTTTATTGCTCCTATAAAATGTTTCAACTGCTTATTTTTATATCTTAAAATTATGTTTGTTTTCATGAATTTTTATTAAATTTTTATTATTTATCTTTTATTTATTTTTTTATCAATCTTATCATTTTTAGAGACTTTCAAATTAGACAATTTAGAAAATTCCAAAAGATTAAATACCTTTCAAGAATTTTTAAGAATATTGCAGGATAGTGAAATATATTCAAAGAAAAGATAATCACAAATATTTAATTTTAAACTTTATACATAACATATTACTATGTAAGTATGTATGTATGTATTTAATCTTTCCCTTTTACGGGTTTTGAGGGCCTTTTGAGGGCCGCGGCTCCCTGTACATATATATTCACATTCCATCCTTAGACTAACTTAACAACTGCTTATATTCTACTATTTCGCCTTAAGTGAAATAAGCAATAATAATACTGATCCTAGAAATGAGCGATCCTCCAGGGCTTCCGTTTCCTCTTACCATAAAAAATACATTTTCCAAGATTTTTAAATCAACATTTGCTTTTTACTTCCTTCGCTACAATTTCTTCATCCACATAACTTCTTGTCTATTAACATCCAAAATCCATCTTACACACTCATCCACACTCAACTGTCCATATTCCACTCCTGTACACCTCTGTAATATGTGCGCCCATGACTCCGTTTCGTATCCACGTACCCTACAGATTCTCCTCTTCATCAATCCAATATCTGCACACTCTCACTCCTTCTTCCATTCTAAACCTTACAATTTTTCTTCCTCTTTTATTTTTTGCAGATATTTTAGTTCGATCAGCCCTTCGACCATCATGTACCATCTATTTACCTCGAATTTATCATCGTCTTCCAACTCTCTTCTCCTTGTCTTAATAATAGCTCTAACTCTGTCTTCTCGTATATTAAAAACCCTTCTTATTTTTCTCCTTTCTTCCTTGGAAAAATTATTCGCCGCTTCATAGGCTACGCGTATTAACGCCCTCAATATGAAGCTTGTTCGAACCAAGAAGACCCAGGCACCTAAAAAGGGAAGAATCTCAGCCACTTACATGTGCAGAAGAGGACATGCAAGTGTTAACAGCGAGGTCCTCGTGTAGGTTAATTCTTCTAGTGCCTCTCGCCTCATTATTCCGAATTTCACCCAAACATACTTATATTATTCTGCTTCCGTCTCCCCTTGTTGGCTTCTCTTCAAACCTCCAGGCTCCCTGAATTTGTTTAGTTACCATTTTTCCCTTCCTTATTCTTCTCTGAACATGTATCCTGGGAAACTTCAACTGATCTTGATCTTATCTACGTCCAACGTCAAATCTTTTGCTCGCACATACTCTTCGAAGATTCTTATCATTAGGTTCGCCTTATTCTCATCATCTGCTGACAGAACTACATCGTCACACGAAATTTAAACCAAATAATGGAATTTTCAACTAAAAAAGAGTTCAAACATAAATAAAATAGTTAAATTTTAAATTAAAAAATTAACTTAAAAAACGACTTCAACTAAAAATATTTCAATTTGCAACTAATTTCATTTTTAAATACACAATTTAATTTTTATCGAAGAAGATTATGTTTCAACCAATATTATTTTTCTATCAAAAAAGATTAATAAATTTTTAGTTAGAAGAAATTAATGCTAAAATAAAAAAAGAAAGAATTTCTATTAAAATAGTACAATTTTACACCAAAATAGATCAATTTGAATCAAACAGATGGCTTATTAGCCAAAAAATAGGAACTTTGTACTAAAAAAAAAGAATTTTTGAACTAAAAAGTCGATTATTACACGTAGAAATTGCATTATTTTTAATTAAATATTCAACTATTTAACCAAGGATAATGCAATTTCTACGAAACTAGGTAAGTTTTTAAATTAAACAGACAAATTAAAAACGAAATAGTTGAATTTTTATCAAAAAAAAATTCAGTTCGACTTTTTAACATCAAAGTATAAGTTAAAAAAAAAACATTTATATCTATAAATATACTTGAATTTACAAGCTAAAGAGGCCAAACATTTTCATTTTTATCAAAGATTTTTTGTAATCTTTGAATTTTAGAGTAATAAACTTCATGGGAAATTTATGAAGTGGAACCAAAAGGGAAAGCAACTTAATTTTATTTTTGGAGAATCTGGGAAATAAAATTTACTATTTCTGTGTATCATGTCCAGTTTAAATATCTGAGGTACGCCAGCCTTCTAAAATATAATCCCATGCGAAAAAAGCAAGCTAGGGGTAACGCGCTGGATGCAATGGTGGGGGTAACCTTAGCGGGTCGTAATGCGAGTCAACAACATAAGAGTTAATACAGATAGAGGCAACAAGCCAGCTTGGGAACCGTCCCCGCGCAGAGAGAGAAAGAGAATCAGAAATACCCGACCAGTCACCAGAGAACATGAGGCGCTCTGTCTCTTTCTCTCTTAGCGAAGTTGAGATGGACGGTCCCGCTTACAGAGCGGCCTATGGCTTGTCACCTCTATCTGTATTAACTCTATGGTCAGGAATCGCCGTTTCTTGTTACATCGACTTCTCGAACATTTCCTCACCGCTGCTGTCACTGGGATGAACGTCCCTCTTCCGCCCACTGCGCACGCTTTTAATAACGTCACCTCTTGTTGCCACTACAGCTAAAGATATTATAAACCATGGACCTATAAATTAACGGGACAAACATAAACCTGCGGGATGTGGCAAGGCCTAAGTAAAGGGTATGACGCACACCACGCATACTCTCCCTACTTCTTCGTGGGGCAAGAAGTTATTGGTCTGTTGCGTTAATGATAGATTTCCGTTTCGAATGTTGAATGTGTAGTTTCGTTCGGCTACTAGCCAATCCGAGTCGTCTCTGGTGCCCCCGATAGAGTGGGGATAACTTCACCCTTTCTGATGCACCAAGTCAACCCGCTCACCCAAGATGGGACTGTGCTCCATCCCAAGAATTTATAGGGCCATGTTATAAACACCGCTACCCGCGGAGTCGCACTTATGGTAACTTAGCTTGGACAAGAACCAGTTAAATTAAAAGTAAATTGCCATTAAATTTTTTTTTACATTTATAACTTTGCAGAACATGGTTATTTTAATAAATACCAGAGATACAAGTGCAGGAGTAATTTATATTACGATTTCGCATATTTTCTACGAACTCCAAAATTATTTTTTAAATTTTACAATTTTTTATAAGTTATTATTTTTTTACTTTACAGCATTATATTTTGATTTAAACTTCACAAGCTTTAGAAAAGAAAAATGTGGGATGCTGGAAGATATGAAGAGTAAAGGGGGAGAGGTAAAGGAGGAGGTAAAAAAATTACGGAAGAAATGGGATGAGTGGGATGAATTATAAAAAGGTGAAAAAGAAAAGGTCTGGGACAAAATGGAAAGCATAGAAAATCAGCAGAGAGAATATGATGAAAATAGGAAAAGGGAGATGAATATATTAGAAGAGGGAATGAGTAAGTAAGTTCCAAGTGATCGTTGATCGAAAACGGATGGAGTTAGTATCGAGCCAGGATACAACAGAAGGTAGGGTAGGCTTGCGAATAGAAAATGAAAGATTACATTGTAGGTTGACACAAGTCGAAAGACAAATAGAAAGGGAACAAAGAGCAAAGAGGAAGAAGAATATAATGATCAAGGGGCTGAAAGTGAATAGTGAAACGGGAAAGGAAGAGGTTGAGAAGCTGATGAAAGATTTAGGAGCATAAATGAGGGTATAAGGGGCAAAGAGAGTAGGGAGAATGAAGGAAGGAAGGTAAGGCATGTTTTTGTTGACGTTGAGGTGTGGGGAGAAGAGATTTGAAGTTATGGGCAAAGACAAGTTGTTGAAGGGAAGAACAGAGAGAATAGGAGAAGATCTGACTTGGCAGGAAAGGAGAAGAAAATGGTTGATTGAGCGGAGGGCATGGGTGGAAAGAAGGAAGGGTAGCAAGGTAATAATAGGGAGAGATAGAATTTGGGACAATGGAGAGATGTTGATATGGGACGAAGAAGTAGAAGAATTGAGAGCTTCTCAAACAAGGCGAGGAAAAGAGAAGGACAAAAAACAGGTAAATAAGAAGGAAGGAAATGCGTCGGGGTTTACAAAGTAAAAAAGGGCTAAACATAAGGACAAGAGGAACTCGAGAAGAAAATTGGCAGGTGAAGATTGCCTTCTGGAGCGTTTCAGGAATAAAAAACAAGGACAACGGTTTTTGGGGAGGATTGACAGAATGGGACGTAATAATGATGAGCGAAACATGGGCGGATAAGAAAGACTGGAGGAGCATAAAAAGAATGTGACCGAAAGGTTATGTGTGGACGATGTAAGAAGCAAAGAAGGAAAACGTTAAAGGGAAAGGGTTAGGCGCAATGGTCGCAGGGATGAGAAAAGAATTGGCAGTACAAGGGAGTAAAGAGGGGGTTAGGAATGATAAGGATGGAACAATGGTCAGAAGGATGATAGTTGGAGAAGTCAAAATAGCGGTGGTTTGTGTATATTGAAGAAGAGGGGAAGAGGAAGGTTGGAGACTAATTAAGAGGTGGCTGGGGGAAAAGAAGAAAGAGTTGGTTTTTATAGGAGGTGATTCAAATGCCTGGACTGGCGAACAAGGGGGTGGAACGTGGGATGAAGAAAAGGAGTCTTATGTAAGGAGTTCAAAACATAGAGAGACAGACAGGGAGGGGAAGAGGTTACTGGACATAATAGGAGAAACAGGATGTTTTATATGTCATGGCCATATGAAAGGAGATGAGGAAGGAGAGATCATATTTGTAAGGAAGTGAGATACAGTTATAGACTATATCCTTGTGGAAGAAAGAATGCGGAATATGATAGGATGGTGGTAGATAAACTGAAAGAGTTTAAAGAAAAAATGGAAAAGGAGTAGACTCTTTAATTGAAAGATGGAAAGGGTCGATTGAGAAGGTAAGGGATGAGATAGGTACAAAACAAGAAAGAGGAGCAAGGAGAGTAAAGAGAGAATGAAAGAGTGTGTAAAAAAATGTAGGATAGGAGAAATGGAGAAGGTCGAGTACAATAGGAAAAAAAGAGAACATGAGAGAATGCTAGAAAGGAAAAAGCAAAGGGAAAAAGAAAAATACAAGGAAGAAGTAGACAAATCGATTAGAGAAGGTAGTCTTTGGGATGTGATAAATAAGGGAAGAAGAGGAGGAAGGAAGAACGTGAATGAAGAAACAGAAATATTAGAGTGGACAGACTATTTCAAAGGTTCTATTAGGGGGAGCCCAAAATAAGATCAAAGGGGAAAAGAGATGGATAGTAGAAGGAGAAATGGAGGAAGGAAACTACAGGAGAAGGTGGCATGGAAAACGAAGCTTTAAAGTATGGACGAGTAGAAGTCAGGGAAGGGTTTAATTTTATTTTTAAATAAGGCGAAAAATTAGAATATAAGCAGTGGATAAGTTAAAGTAAGGACGGAATATAAATATACATATGTACAGGGAACGGAGGCCCTCAAACCTGTAAAAGGGAGAGATTAAATATACATACATACAATTCCAATTGATACGAAAATTGTTCTTTCAGTTTTTAGATGTTAAGACGGCAGTTTCAGCCAGCTTAAGTTACGCCTTGGCAACAAAAAATTATGGACTAACACAATTGCACTGGCGCATTCATAAAAAATATCATGTTTCATCAAATATATTTTAAAATAAACTGTAAACTATTAGAATTGGCACAGTTATATAGTATACAATTTAAAACACAAATAATACAGGGTGCACAGCTTGCACAAAAATTGGCGACGTCTTTACGACATCGTCACGGCATCTTTACGGCAACTGTACGATATCCTATGTCCATGTCGTTAAGGTGTCTTTAAGATATCGTAAAAACGTCACATGATTTGACTATGTCTTTGCGATATCGAAAAGACACAGTAAGGGCACGGACATCGGATGTCATAAAATTGTCCAGGGGTGGTCCCAAAGGAATTAACCTCCAAACGAAGGTGTGAAAACCGTAGCGGAAGCTGAGTGGCACCTGGGTGAGGTATCTAGAACGGTGGCTCTGAGATATCGGACAACCTCTCAAAGTACGCAGCCTTATCCTTGTATGCGGGGATTCTAAAAGGATTGACGAACCCTTTTCCCTAGCTTCTCGTAGGCACAACAATGTTAACACCAAATATAGTTGTAGGTGGATGGAGCGACAAAATCACGACTTGCTAGAATGCTACGATACGAGTGTAACCCCCTGAATGATAGAATTACATGGCACGACTGCATGCTCTGTGGTGCGAGAAATGCCCAGAGGTATCCCACTTTTGGCATTAACGTCTACGAAACCATGCCACAGTAATCCAAAAAAGGGGCAATGTAAGTGGAGCGCCTACTCTAACAGAGCTAAAACAATCCGGCAGCAGAGAAAAAGAGGTGACAGGACCAACCGCGGGCAGGCATCCGATAGAGGACGAGCGATGCTTTATGACCGGAGAAACATCAACATCCAGGTTTCTATCAAACCTAAAGATCTGGCTGAAATAGACGAAGCGCTTCGTGGACCATTTTCTGAAGAATCCGGCTTCTGGAATATCAATTTTTGTAAAATAATGCAGCGAGAGCTTCGGCCGATGCGAACCGCAAAAAAAAACAACGGTTGATCATAAGACCAAAAGAAGAAAGCATCAACTCACCATAAAGATAGGCTAAGCAAGGAATTTACCGCCAAGGTTCGAAAGTTCGAGAGAATACGGATACTATCTGACGCTAAGAGAAGCAACATAGACTTGACGAAGATTCAGAGAACATAAATAGCTTCAAAGAGCTGTTTGATGCCCGCATAATAACACCGGAGGAAGAATGCCCAACCATTACTACCGAGGAGGTGAAAAAAGTATTGAGAGGTATGAAGAACTATTCCGCTCCGGGAACAGATAGTATCAAGACTATCTGGTGGAAGAAGTTTTCTTCAACTTATCAGCATCTGGCCCGTATTTTCACCTCATATTTGAAGTCGGAAGAGCCAATTCCGGAGTGTTTGATGGAAGGGCGCACAGTACTTCTGCCGAAAATGGGCAACTTAGCTGACCTAAAGTATCACAGGCCAATCACTAGTCTGAACACACTGTATAAGATATTTACAGCTATCCTACATGATAGGATTGTTCGGGCAGTCGGAGCTGTGTGGCAAGATATGTATTAACAACGCGGCTTAAAGAAATGCGTAGCAGGATGTCGGGATAACCTGCTCATCGATAGATGTGTCTGCCAAGATGCAGCATCCTACCAGCCTGGCCTATCTGTTGCCTGGATTTATTACCGGAAAGCTTTCGATTTAACCTCCCATAGACTTATCATCTGTCTTTTTGAAAGCTTAAAAGTTCATCCGCTAATCGTGAGGTGCATAGAGAGGTTGATGCGACTTTGGAAAACCAGATTTACTATCTCATCTTGAAAAAATCGTGTGACAACTAACAAGGTCACTTTTCAAAGAGGTGTCTTTCAGGGCGACTCCATGAACCCACTCCTCTTTTGCCTCACATTATTGCTATATCTATCTATGCTAAAAAAAAGAGCAACTAGGGATTGTAAAAGTAGCTCTAGGGATTGTCGAACTATACACTAAGGAAATGGGAATGGAATTTGGGTTAGAAAAATGCGCCAAGGCAGATGTGGTCTTCCGAACTGTCGGCGAGGAACAAAGTATTTGCAACGAAAATGCTTGCCGTCCTGGTAGTACTCTACTCATTTGGAGTGGTTCAGGGACGAAGAACGAGCTCAGATCCCTTGATATCGGGACTGGAACGGTTATGCACATAAACAAAAGCATGCATCTTAAGTCTTCTGTGCCACGACTCTACATCTCACGCCGTCAAGGTGGTCGCGGAATATTAAAACTTAAATGTCTTCACAGCAGGTTTATTTTGGTTACAACATATAGAATCCCAAATGGAAGAGACTCATTTCTTGAAATCGTCAGGAAGCATGAAGAAGTGGGCAAAGGAGCGTTTCTGTACAAAGCAGCGAATGAGTCTGCTGAAACACTGGGACTTAACTTCAGTGTCAGGGGTGAACAGAATGCATGAAATCTTATCTAACTCGAGTACTCACTTTGATAGCCCGGATTCAGAAAGCACAGGAGTAAAACTTCCGGAACAGCTCCTCGATAAGAGAATGCACGGCATCTTCCACTGAAATGTGGAGGATCAGTCAATGTCGTGTGAGCTAACCTTTGCTTTCCTTAAACCACCCGAATTGAAGTCGGTCACGGAGGGTTTCATTTTGGCGTGTCAAGATGGTGTTATTTCCACCTTAACATACCGTCGCCACATTTTGAGCCAAGACATTCCCGATGATAGCTGCAGGGCGTGCCATGCACA
>JAAAKG020093532.1:0-16213 GCA_010014905.2 Druon quercuslanigerum
CGCACAGTCTATGTGGTATGTACTCGCCACCGTGTTTAAGCATTTCAGCGTTAATACTGTCTACCCCGGAAGCTTTATCGTTTTTCCAGCTCTTAATTAATTTAACTAATATTAAAAGTGGTTTGATATTGTACTATTCTCAGTGTGTTTAGTCACGAAACGAACAATGACAAAGACTTTATTGTCGACAATGACGATAATATAAGTGATGCATATGTTTATGTTTAAAAATAAAGATATAAAAATTGAAATTATGACTTAGAACGAGGAATTTTGGAAGAGATATCTGTAATTTTAAATTTAAAAAGGGAATTTTGTAAAAGAACAGTTTCTGAAAAGATATTTTTGAAAATTGTGATAAATTTCCGTTGGTTTAGGCAATTTTCCAAAAGAATGATAGTTCTCACTCATACCTGGATTAAGAAATATACTTCATTTTTTAATCCAGGTTTCGAAAAGAATAATAATTTTGACTTAAAATAGACAATTTTCCGAAGAAATTATACGTTATTCTGAATTGGAGCAGAGAATTTTCGAAAAAAAATTATAATTGAAATCTAGAAGAAGGAATTTTCCAAAAGAATTGTAATTCTGACTTTAAAAGAAAATTTTCAAGAAGAATGACTTTGGTAGACTTTTGGATAGAGATTTTTTGCCCAATCCTAATTCTATGTATTCTCGAGAACAAAATTATGTGTATAATCTTGCAATTGTTATAAAATCTTGAGACGACTAAGCATTTGAATCGCTGGATTTTTAACTTCAGAGTAATTAATTCGTATCCCTCGGAGAAATACTTTTCTTAAGCCTCGTGGGAAAATTTTAAATGATTTTTTATTTTTAAAAATTAATTTAAAGAGAATATTTAAAAAGATTTCAAAAGCTCTCCAAAATTGTAAAAAAAATATATGGAAGATTTTAAGGCAATTTCTTTAATTTTTCAGGATATAAGTTTAAGGAAAGATTCGGATCATTTTAAAAAATATTTAGAAGAGATGAATAGAAATTTCAAAAATAACTTAAAAGTTAAAAAGATTACAGAAAAAAATGTAGATTTTTGAAGATTTTGAAATAAAACTTTGAAGTTGTTCAAGGATTTTGAAAGGTTTCAAGATTTAATAATTTAACAATTTGTAACGGTTTAAAATCAAAATAATTTAACTTCGAAATGCAAGAGTGTTCAGTCTAAAAAATGTTTAATATTTCAATTTTTACTCTTTCTAACTTAAAATTGCTTAACATGATATAATTTTCGAAAGCTTACAAATTTGCTGATTCATTCTTCAATTCAGAACATTGAAAATGATAGCGTGGATTTATATATTTTTTTTATCTTTGGACTGTATAATTTATAAAAGTTAAAACATTTTTTTTTGCAGTTTAGCGGAATTTAATCTAAAATTGTTAACTTGAAATGTGTGAAAAGCTTTCATTTCATACGGGTAAATTATTGAGCGTATTTGATTTAACACATTTTTAAGCTTTAATTTTGAAAATTTAAAATTCAAAAGAGTTTCACTTTAAATGTTTTAATTTGAAGTTCAGTTTTTATACATTCAAACAAAAAAAATTTTAGCTTCAGGAGTTAATTTCGAATATAAATTTCAATGATCGTGAAAAATTTTTTTAAACCAGGAAATGACCAAGAATTTTTATTCTTGATTAAAATGGCCTATAAAATAAGAGGATTTTTTAAAAATTCTGTGGTCAAAATCAAATAAATAGTAAAAATAGTGATTTTTCCTACATTTTTAAATAGTTTAATCTGGTTTTCATACATTTTAAAGGGATCTCTGATTTTTTTATAATCATAGCATGTCCTGTCACGTGATCTTTCGCAACGTGTAAAACTGTTTAGAAATCACCCTTTTGGAATCTTCAGTATAAAATAAGTTTTTCCATTAGGTTCCATTAGATGGTGAAGTTTTATTTGATGCGGAGGTTGAATCCAAGGATTCTGTTGATCCTAATTACAAAGTAATAATCGAGGCAGGAAAGGGGAATGGACTAGACATGGTCAAAATCGATTTAAATTACGATGCGGAGTTTGATTATGAGAAACATTCTCACGAGGTAAAGTACCCCAAAACAAATTAAACCTCGTACATCATTGTATATTTCCTTGGTTTTAATAATAAAAGTCATATAAAAAACCTAATTTTAAAATTATATTTCTATATAGGCAAAAATATTGCTGACGTGCGGAATAGAATGTAATTAGATCTTTCAAAAACGCGAGAAACTCCTTGTCGTTCTAAAAGCAAAACTAAAGAAAGGGCTGTTTTGAAAGAAGGGCAGGTAACCTTTTGCTCAAACAAAAGTACAAAGTATTGAATAAAAAATTTATAAACCCTAAAGCAAGCAGTTTTATTTTCATAAATTAAGAAAACTTTCATGGGCAAAAATCGATGATTACGATCGTAGCAAATGTCGGAGGCCATTGTAGATTACTTGCTTTCGATTTCGAAAAGGCATGCATAATTCATTTTAAGAGCTTTTCTAGAATCTACCTTGCTCTTTAACGAATAATTTATTTTATCATTAACATTTTATTGTAGAGTCTATAGAGAAACATTCAAATTTTGGGCCGTCGAAATCTGTAGCGTGCATAAGTACGAAGATCCAAATGTGTATTATGTTCCTGCGAAGGCATCAATTTCGAAAACTGACCGGGGAAAGCTGTTTTACACATACACTTGAATTAGAAGATTTAAAAAAAAATTATCTATTGCTAATGAAGTGCAACCTGAAGAGCAACAAAATGCACAAGAAGAAATAATTGTTGCCAAGTTGAACGAATTACGCACCATTATACCGGAAAGTCCACAACTTTTACAATTATGGACGGAAATATTTGATTCAAGAGATCGTGGATTAACAATTAAGGCGTACATGAGCACGTATCCTGTGTTAGAAACAAATATTGGTGTTGAATTGGTTAGTTTTCACCTTTATTTATTAACTTCTCTTATTTTCTCTTTTTTATCTGTGTTTATTTACATTAATTATTTTTACTTGCAGATGCAAAGCGATTTTGATTTGATTGTATAAGGGAAATATACTCCATTTGTGGTAAATTGGCCTGGTATAGCAAAAAGAGTTGTTAACTTTGCTATTGAGAACAGAATCTGCGAAGCACTAACCACTGATTCTGAAGGTATTACATATTTACTTCATTTAAAATTTTGCGAAAGATGGGAAAAATTTTATTAAAAGAATATTTAAAAAATTTAAATTTTGAGATGCATTCATTTTTATTTATATATAGATATGGATCAGGAAGATTTGGCGCTTATGACTTTGCCGTATCTATTCAAGCCACTACTGGCTACTAGTGGAAACGCACAGGACAAAGGAAATAAAGCCAGTAAGAAAAGCAAAGTCGCATCCAAGTCAGAAGTTGCCCAAGGGTTCATTTTTCGAGTAAATGTAAGTACAAATTGATTTAAATAGATAGAATTGATAATTTTTAAATAAGGTTTCAACTATAGCAAATTTTTATTTGATGGATATATTTAAGATTTTACAAAATATTTTAAATCGTAACACTGAAATTGAAAAATGAATAGATTGACCGATTTTACCTATGTGATTTTATTTTTCATATCTCAGATTTGAAACAAATTAAACTTTAAATTGAAAATTGAAAATTTTTAAGGCAAATCAAGTTATTCAAATGTTGACTTTTTACAGACATTTGAAGGACTCGAAGAAGCTTTTGAAGAACGGAGAAAGAAACTTCAAGCGTTTGGTTTGACTCTTGAGCCGTTCATAATCGTTGTTGGAACACTGAGAAAGTCTTCGATATATGTTTACATTAGTGATCACAAGTATCGACTGGTCAACTTGATGGGCGCTGTCGACTTCTGCTTCAAAGCATTCTGCGCATTAGACGCACAGTATCCAGCTGACTGTAAAATAGTTTGGAACTTTCTCGAGAAGTACGTTTTTGAAGTAATCAACGAATCTAATCCAACAACTAAAAAATTATTCCCAATTGTGTGAACCAGCAGAAACGAGATGGAGACATTCTGGATGATTAGGTAGTCATATAATTAGAAAATCTGCGATCGTTCGCATAATTTAAGATATTATTTTTATATATTAAAGAAGCATTGCGAATGAGAACAAAATTTTTAAAAGTACCTTTGGTTATAAATACGTCCTGAACAAAATGCTTACCAAGTGCAGTATTTGTTTAAATCTTGTCGCTTCTCGACAAATTGTTATGCATATGAAATTTATGCATAATGTGTCTTCAATTGAAAATTGCAAGTGCACAGAAGACGTGTGTGATCGGGGTTTTTCTGATAAGAAGTCAATGCAAAAACACTTACGCGCAATCCATGTCAATGCGATTTCCGTTGCGAACACGGCTGTTAACCGAAATGATACACATTTGATGGATACAAAATATAATTAACGTAATAATTCAAGTCACTTACGATAAGAGTATATATCAAGTTATATTTTTGGACGAGTCCAAATTGCAAGAAAAAGCTTTAGAACTAATATCACCGTTCTATGCTGACCCAGCAGCATCGAGAATACAAGTTCAGAGAATAGTCTCTTCATTTGAGTCATTTTTGATATGCGAGTATTTTAATAATAATAGACTATCAATTCAAAAATGTGAAACAGATGAAGACAAACAGAACATTATTGATAAACTGGAAATATACCAGAATGTTTTAAATGACATAAATACAGAGTATGAAAGATTCGACGTACTTGAAAACTTGGGTTGTCTAATTAAAACAAAAAAATTTTTTTTTGATATAGAAGATGATAAAGATAAATTTGGAGAGATACGTAACAAAGAGAAGGGTAGTCAAATTATACCATTAGATTCAGTATTAAAAGTATTTCTGGAATTGCCTTCTATTTTTGACACGGTGAGGGATTACTATTTGTACTTGACCCAACAAGAGAATAGAATATATAATGTCGTTCAAACTGATTTTTGGAAGTCTAAAGTGCTAGACTGTCCCGATCAAATTATATTCCCATTATTTGCGTATGAAGATGGATATGAAACGGGCAATCCTTTAGGGTCACACGCCGGTGTTTACAATTTAAACGGAATTTATATTCTGTTCACATGCGTATGTCTCTTTAGTTCAGATCTAAGTTAGATAAAGTTTTTTTAGCCCAGCTGTATCATTCTGATGATGCCGCGAATGTCGATAAAAAGACGATTTATGATAAACTCATTTAGCATAGGCATAGAAATATGTGTAAATGGAAAAAAATTCCGGGTGTACTTCAAACTCGTCTTAATTCTTGGAGACAATCTTGCTTTAAACTATATTCTAGGTTTTGTGAAAGGCTTCTCAGCAAAGTATTTCTGCAGATTTTGTAAAGCATCCAGCGATTTAACGTCAAGAATGTGCACCGAATATTCCTCTCTTTTAAGAACTAAACTCAACTATTAAGCAGATGTTAAAACTAATATTTGAAGGCAACTGGTATAAAAGGGTCGTGTGTTTTTAATGACCTTTACGACTTTTCTGTAATCGAAAATTATAGTGTTGATATTGCACATGATTTGCTAGAAGGCGCATGTCGCTATGAAGTCATGTATGCGTTGTACGATCCACCATTAATTACACAAAGTAATTTAAAATTAATGACCTCAAAAATGTCTGCTTCGGAAATGATGTCTTTCGTTCTCAATTTTCCTTTGATTTTCGGCGATCTCATTACAGATAAGTAGGATAAACACTGGGAATTGTTCCAATTATTAAGAAAAATATTAATATTATCATTGAAAAGAAACATCACGAATTCAGACATTCGTGACATGAAATTGCTCGTCACTGAACATCACACTTTATACATAGAATTGTATGGTTTAACTTTAAACCCGAAACACCATTTCATGGTACACTATCCTTTAATTATGGAAAATGCTGGCTCTTTTTGCCTTTTGTGGACGATGAGACTAGAGGGAAAACGTCGTCCATCTAAAATATACGCTATAGAGTAACTTACAATCGTAAAGATCTTTGCTACTCTATTGCTTTAAAGAATCAATTACATTTGAGCGAAGTTTTTTTGCATAATAAATCTTTTAAAATTCATACGCCGTTGTATGAAGAAAGTTTAAAGCCTTTGGCTTTTGCGGATAAAATAATTTTACCGAACCGCGGTGCAAATTTATTTAATGTAGATACTACGTGCATATTAATGACGTCAAATATACCAAAAGGTCAAACTTAGTAATTCGCAATAAAAAATTTCCAATCTTCGGATTGATTGAGAAAATTTATCATAAAACAGAGACTAAAGGAAATGTGGCCAAAGATTACACAATTATTGTTAGCGTACTAGAAATTTCGAACCATGATGAGCACTTGCAATTGTATGCTATTCTAGATGCAATCGAAACCGAAGTCTTAGAATTGGATAAAATATCCAATAATAATTTATGGCATCTCGTCCAAATGCCTGATGTGCTTACTTATATTTTTCATTATATATGTGGAAAACACATATAAGTGTATAGATGGTTCCCATAATTTTATATGTGATAAAAAAATTAAATTTCAAGATAAAAAAAATCTGATATTGTTTATATATGTTTAGAAAGTTGGATTAAAGAAAATATTTAAGGATGTTTAAAAGTGAATTGAATTATTTATATGTAAAAATTCTTCATTATTTTAATTAATTCCCAGCGAATTCCCGAGCTAGTGAAGCCCCCACTTCACTAGAACAGCTTAGTTAGGTTAACAATTATAATTTAGCTGCATTAGCAAGAATAGAATAATAATAATACCTATGCATATATTGCTAAAGTAACAGATTATTCCTGGTCATTTTGACTAGTTTTATCCAGTAAAAAAAACAAGAAACTTGGTTAATTTAACTTTATTTCCTTGTTATTTCAACTAAACTGGAACCTTGTTATTTTAGCTAGGATTGCAAAGTTGGCGCCTGTCCAAACAAGGCAAAATAGTTGAATCCTTGTAGACGGGTGCAAGACATTTTTTTCGGTGTAAACATCTGGTAAAGTTTACCAGAAGATTAGTTGAAATAACTTACTATAACTTTTACTGGACACCTAGTTAGCCCTACTAACCAGGGAAGTGTTGGGCTTACTAGATGTCTGGTAACTTATACCACATGTCTAGTAATTCTAACTAGACAGAGTTTAACTAGACAGTCTGGTGCGTTTAACTAGACAGCGAGTTGGTTCATTTTACTAGACTGTCTAGTAGGGCTACCTAGGATCCTTGTTAACCCAACTAGACATTTTTCTCCGTGTACAATTTTCCGCCTAGTATGGATATCCCGAAAATATCAATTGGAATCTGTAGCACATCGACGGGATATCAATTGAATATACTAAAATATCCCAGTCCAATTATTTTGGCAAATAATTTCAATTCAGAATACTTTAAAGTATAGATAAATTTATATATTTTAATTTCTGGTTAGGTTTCATGGACAGGAATCCGTTGGGTGTCGACCGGGCTACATTTTTCTTGAATCACCTAATCCGGAGCTGGCTGGTTACTGCCCGGGCAAACGACTGTTATATGCATAGATACACTGTTAAAAAAAATTGTACCACTTATAGAATGGCAAAATTGCCAACAAAAAATTGACACAATTTTATTACTGTGATCATAGGGTGAATACCACTTGCATGCTAGAAGTTCCAACCAATCTTGTAACTCTGCCGCTTTCAGACTGACCATTTTTACTTCTTTAAATTTGATAATTGATAACGCGACGTACTTGCGCCGCTCTAAACGTAGTATAAGTACAAGTAATAATTGTAAAATTAAGTGTAAAACAGCGTGTTTTAGAATGGTATAAATTATGGAAAAATTGATTTTCAAAATTGATAAAAAATACTAAAAAACAATTTTTTTTATTTAAAAAACTGCTTTCTGTTGTATTTCTTATTTGAAAGGGAAATTTACCATTTCTAGTCAAATTACTATTATTCACATTTCTCATGTAGATGCTAAAGTTACCCTGTTGAATGAAAACACGAATATTTTTGGTTCGAATACCATCACCTAAAATTCATAATGCATTTGTAATTTTACAGAATCTGTCTGGTGACTTACATAGCCTAAAAGTAAAATTCCATACTGAAAGAGGATATTTGTTGTTGTTAGTGAAAACGTTACTTTGGAGCTTGGTAATAATCGGACCTACTCTGAACAAATCCGCAATCAAAAATAGGGGTTCCCATTTTAAAAAAAGGGTCAACCTTTCTCTGAACCATTCCTTCGTAGATAAAGTATTTTAGGAGATGTTTGGATTTATAGATTAAAATGGGTCACCGTGTATATAGGTAGTGAGGAAAATCTAAACTCGTATACGTAGGGATGCTAATTTTTTTACGATATTGTATTTACTCGGGAAAATTTGGGGCAGAGGAAAACTTAATAATTATAATAATATTCAAGTATACGTAAACGTATTGAAACGAACCCTTTTTCTGATAGTTTATTAGAATTCTTTCTGCCACTGTTTTGTAAATATAGCTATAAAATCTTTCAATATATTGCGTTTTGAAATGCATACTTGTAGGTACTTCGAACCAAAATTCAGGATGTAATGATTCCGCAAAGGTTCGCGTGATGAGTGCCAAAATAATTTTTTTTCATTCTCATTTATTTATGTTCAATTGACGAACATGGAGTGACATAATAAAGATAAATATTTTTAATTCAAAAAATTAAAAATATCTCATAAACAATTAAACATTTGAATTATTATAATAATTATTTATATATATGTGTGTGTGTGTGTGGGTGTGTGTGCGGATGAGACTTATCTACAAAGAATTATAAAACGAAGAAGAATAGTACTCGCAGTCTGTAATAAAAAAGGCACTATGCGGAAAAGATGAGAGGTTTGTGAGGGTTTTTTTCCAAGAGGCCTGCATGCATTAGCTTTGAATTATGCAAAAACATTGATTTCTCGGCATGAAACATGCAGGCTACCATTCTCTGCAAGGGGACGACAGGCCTCCTAATAACACCAGAGGGTACGAAAGTAGCACCGAATGAACGTTGGATTAATTCTAATGAATTGCCATACGAAATTGCACGAGACTGCCTCTATTGGGTTTCCAGAACATCCAGACTTCATAAAAGATGCATTTTCATGATATTTCCTTCAGATTCCGCTGATGCCCGTAGAAAAAGAGAACTTTAACGTTCTTACGCCGGATGTAACTCGATTCTTCCCCAAAACCATTTCGAAGGACGAACGAACGACCATCTGAAATAATAATAGAGGCTGTGATTCAACCTCCAAGGAGCCGTTGCTACCGATGAAATTAATTATACAAAAAAACCAATTGTGCAAGTGTACAGAAAAAAGAAGGACTCTTAATATTTCCACATGCACAAACAAGAGTGTGTCTGTTAAATTTCCAGGATTTTTGTGTGAAAAAACGGGGACGCCATAAGTTTTTTGTAAAGCTCACAGAATTTTTTGTAGAGTTTACAACAAATTTACAGAATTTCACAGTGTGAAGTGATTCCTACTATAGCAGTTTTTTATTAACTCATAGTCAAATTTTACTTATTCAATTAGCAGTAGTTCCATTTTTACTAATTCATTTAGAAACAAATTAGAATTTGTTGTATAGTTGTATAGTATAGTTGTAGAGTATAGTTGTATCGTATGATTTAACTATAACTTTAAATGAACTTGTTGAGAAATTGCGATGTACATATAACGGCAGCGCAGTCTTGTAAATTCTGAAAGCTTTATGCATTCGGAGAAAGATTTTCCACCGTGAGGGTTTATAATTTTCCGAATAATTTTCAGCATAATTACGATGACAGCCTTATTTAGGCATCTCCTGCGATTTACTGCTTTTCGTCATTCCTTCTGGACCATAGAGAGTAATAATACTATCGCATATATCGCAAATTAATAACAATAAAAACAGTAGTGCTGTTTATAACATATGACGAAAACGGAGAATGTACGCTCTTTCATAACACCTGCACATCCAAGGTTCATTAGATCGACCGTAAGCGTTTTTTCGTCGTAATTAACTCTTTAGGCTTCGTGAGTTGTATCAGCTTGTAACCAGATTTATATCGAAAAAAAAGCATTGGGATATGAGTAGGTTGAGATAAGAGCAGAAAAGAGGGAGAGAATAATAAAAAAGTGGAAGAAGAGTGACAAAGCTGGGAAATAAAAAAAAGTGACGGGTTTAACGTCTTATTATATCGACTCTGTTATGCCGTGGTTTCGTTTATTTTATTACCGAAAGTGCAGATATCAAAATATATAAAAATGATCTTGGTTCCTTATACAGCGAAACTCTAACCTGATTTTTTGTTCGAAATAACAGTAACTTCATTGTTTATACGGACTTACCGGAACTTGATTTCATATTGCATGGAGCAGTCGATGTGGGTTTTTTCGTGACTTTTTTTCAGTTTCTGAGAGAGGTTATAAAGTAAATGCACTAGTAGTCGTCACCTTAAGCAAAATTGGAAATTAAGAATGCACAAAGGGCTAAATCGATTGAAGCAGATACAAAAGAACTTAATTTTTATAACTTTCCTAAAGTCACACTTTTTATCACACGCGGCAAGAGCGAGTCTTGTTATACGAAAAATATTGGGCTGCCTGACGATAACTAATGCAGCGAGGACCCAGATGTGCAACTACGTTTATAGGAATAAATATGCGACTGAAAACTCTTATTGTGAGACCCATGAAATTTGAGCTGCAACAAATTTAACACTAGAATTTTTATTTTATGTGTTTATGTTGACAAGACGAATAAATTGATGTATTCAGGAACACTGTATGACCAAATGACGGTATGTTATGTTTATGGAGTAATAGTAAGGAGACCAAAAAGTGTGTCAGAAATTCGATCGCCGTTTTTCCGGACATAGTTCGGGGGAGGACGTACGCTAAATTGTTAAGTTTCGCCTCGTTTAGAGTGGAATATCTGCGACTGAATATCTGGAATTATATTTTCTTACTTACTGTATTCTCCTGTACGTTTTATTTTTCTCGCTTTATGCAACTAAAGTCCAGATTAAATTCTAAAATCACAATTTCCCATCTCACAATAAAACTTTTGCAGCTGTCAGCCCTCAGCTCTGGCAGATATTTCACTCAAAAGGAGGCAAATCTTTAGAATTCAGCATTCGCTATCCCCTGAACTGTGTACAAAAATTCGATTCATTTTTCATTCGCGCGTGCATTTTAGTAATGCAATATTGTAAGTATTTAATTTATATGTCATGATATATGAAATAAATCGATTGACGTATAAAGCAGGTTTATACGATCAAATGCAATTATCGTATTATACAGTTTTTTCAATGTGTTTACTGATTATAAAAAAAATAATTATTAAACTATTTGAAAGCATTATATAACCTGAAAACAACAAACTGATTAGGGGTTTCGGAAATGTAATTACAAATACTATTGAAACCAAAAATTCCAAAGTAATAAAGTAAAATTAAAAGATGCAATATAAAAGTACAGTGAACGTTAGCGTTCGCAGATGATAAAGTGGCCATGGCAGGGTCAATTAAAGACTTGCAAAGAATGTTGAGCAAACTGAAAAGAAGCATGAAAAACATGGGCCTCAAACTTAACGTAAATAAAATAAAAATTACGGTGTGTGGGGCAGCTTTGAAATTACAATTGATTACGCAAACGAATGCTTTTAATGGTTCGTACGGCTTTTGAAACGTTTGCCTATAGCAAATGAAAATGCAATTTATTAATTTTCAAAGACCAATTTAATCGCAAATTGCAACAGTAGCTGTCGATTTGAAAATTTTTACCCTAAGTTCGCATCACATCTCGACTATCTATCGTTTCTTGTATCCGTCTTCGCGATTTAGTTAAATAATCCTTCCATCGGCCTGCGAAGCTTTCACTAGAAGATCAGAGAGGAGAGAGCAAAGTTCTAATCGTCGGAATCACTTGCAGTTACTACTTCAGAAGATTATAACAGAAAAGCTACATGCCGAGAGTGCGCCATGTTAATATGAGGAATATGCGAGTATTCTCGTCAGCACGTCGGAATGCATTTATAAGATGTAGGAATACCTGAAGCACGTGCACAATGAGAGTATGGGAGTGGAATGAATATGAGAGGCTTAAAAAATAGACAAAGTAGTATAGATGAGTAGTTCAAATTCAAGAGGCATTTCATTGACGTGAGGAAATCCCAACATGCTCTGGAATTTTTAAAGAGATGGGGGAACACCCCTGGTTTCCCGGTTGATTTACCATAACAACATCAATTTTTCGTTGTATTTGTATTTTCTTATGAATATTAACTAACTGGAGCGAGTCGAAGATTCGCCTTTGTGAATATAAATCACAGATTGTGATAACTACCCGACCATCCGAACGATGAAAAGGTGACGATGTTCAAAAGCTGTATTTATGTATGTATATACAGCACAGAAAAACGCTGTTGATAAATTTGTTGCAGCTGAAATGTCATTGGTCTCACAATGAGAATTTTAGAGAACGTTCAGTCTCATATTTATTCCTATGAACGTAGTTACACATCTCTGCTGACCAACAGAAAAACCTAGTAAGTGAAATTTGCCATAAAGACTATTTTTCGATACATTCGCATGAGAAAGTAACCGCTTTGGCAAAAGTCACTTACTATTAGACTAATTACTAGTACTAGTCACTTAGAATAAAATTATAACTTTCTAATGCAACTTACAAATGTTAGGTTCGTCATAGCTGTCGACATTTAAACTAAAGCCGGGATGTATAGAAAAAGTCATGGTCGTCTATATATACAATTACGTCTTTTCACTTCAACCACCAAATAACTTCACATCGTTAAATCTAGAAAGTCTAGAGGAAATTTCTTCGAATGCCCAGGCATCAATTTCGATGCAAACGGTCACGACTTATGGTTTTTACATCCCGGCTTTGGTGGTTTGAGTGTCATGTCGGTTCTGACTAGTCTAATATTTGGAAATTATACTACGCCAAGTGCAATTTTTATTTCAGGACACTAATACTCACTGGTAAATAGGAGGAAACTAAAAAGTAAGGTAATTATTATAATAACTTACCTGCTTCTCAACGTCTATTTCACCCAAATAACGCCCGACAAAATCATCCTGACAGGTCACTGACAGTTTCAAGAAAACACTTCACGTTGGTCTGAATAAGAAAATATAGTCTCTAAATCATGAATTTCCCCTAGATTCTCATAATGAATCTGTGTGGCTCAAATTTGTTGCAATTCAATTGAACATCGATTTTGGTGTACTTTGGAGGATCGGCGATTTGCGCGCGCGCGTGTGTGTGTGTGTGTGTGTGTGTGAGTGAGTGAGTGAGTATGGATGTATGTGTTGTATAGGAGAAGATTTTTTCGTGTTGATATATTACGTTGCGTGAAAAGAAAATAACAATTTATTCGTGAATCCATTGTGATTTTCATTGGAACCCATTTTTGGTTCCAAAGGAGCTGCAACAAAAATGAACCCCACTTGCTGAAAAGAAACAAAAACGGTTCTCCCAATTCTCAATTCTAATTGAGCCTATTTCCAAAGAACCTGTTTTTTACTTTGCCCACTTAGACATTATGTTTAATTAATAACACAATATTTACCTTAAAGCAAACTTGTATATGAACTCTGATGGACATAGCTTAATGAAGATAATGCGAGTACAAAACATTACCTCAATTAAAGAGATATAATGAATTGATAAATATCATTTGCAGGTTATGTAACAAACTTGTAAATATAAAGGCTTATTCATGTGCAAGAAACTTTTCGTCGCAAGTCATCGGCAGTTTTCCAACCTTGGGAACTTTTTAAACTGCACGTGCGTCGCGCCAAAAACTCAATTGGACACTGTTAGCGCGCAAATTTTGAATTATATAAATATTCAAATTTAATATTTATAATAAAGAATGATTAAAAAGACCCAAATAGAATTTTGCTAATCCTCAAATAAGATTTTGGAGTGACAGATACAAAAAATTTGATTTTAATGACAAAGAGGTTATAAATGCTGAGTTCAGAGAAAGAAATCATTTTTGTTTGTCGCGATGGCTAATCTCGTTTCTGTCAAGTTTTACAATTATTTTTTTTTTATTTCGGATAAGGCGTCTTATAATAAAATCACTAAAATTACCAAAAATGAATTAGGAATAATTAATTAGTGCACTGATAAATGTTATATCATACATTTTTTTAATAACTTAAAGAAGACTTAAATTACAAAAAAGTGATTTTAAATTTTAAGTAATTTTAGTTAATGAATCACACCAGTAATTATCTTGTTAATTACTAAAGAATAATAAAATATAATTCTAGAGCGCATCTTAATTTCAAATAGACTCCTAGAATAATATAACCGAATTTCATAATTGCTTTTAATTAGGAAAGTTAAAATCTTTCCAGATTTTAGTAAATAGTTTGTTCTATTTAATAAAATCTGGAAATATTTCAACAATTGTCAACCAAAATTTAAACAGATAAATTTGTAAGTTAAAAAATTAAATTTTAGTTTAAAAATTAATTCTCAACACGAGATGAATTTTCATCTAAAATAATTTAATATTTAACTGGGGTAGTCGAGGTTTACTCAAAAAAGATAAATTTACAACCAAAATGAAGAATTTTCTATTAGAATCATTGAATTTGCAGAAAAAAGTATTATTTTTCCATCCGTTATCCCAAAATTCTAACTTAGGATAAGGAAATTATTTTGGAGGCATTTTTCAATCATTATTCATCATAAATATTAAATGTTAATATTTAGACAATTCAAAATCAGGGCGCTAGCAATGACCAATGGGGTTGTCGGCGCGACGCAAGCGCAGTTAAAAATGTTCTCAAGATTGGGAACACTGGTCATCGGTCGGTAACTTTATTCTTTATGCTAATATTTAAAAATAGGTAATTATCAACAATATTTATTAATTAAAAAATGAATATTACATTAACCATTTTGAACTTCTTTGATAGCTTCAAAAAAATGTATATTTTCAAGTTTTAAAGTACTTATAACTCCTGAACAATATTTTTGCTGTTATGGAAAAATGTTCAATTAGATATGTTACCTTTTAAAAGTACAAATATATTATTAGAAGTGAAGTAGAGTCGTTGCAAACACCAGATTTAATTTGTTTTCTAATTTTAACTTAGATTCTATGCTTTTATTTGTTTTCAAAAAACTCAAGGTTATTGTAATATTTAAAAAAACTAATAACGTATTCGTAAATTTTCTCCGAAACAAAGTATTTAATCCACATTTTCTTTCACCAATGTAAAGAGTGGATAATTCAATATTAAACAATGTCATTTTTCCAGACACTATTAAAAAACGATTTTGTAAATGCAATCAAATATAATTATTCTATTATGTATAAGGCAATTAGGTATTTTTGAATAACGAATTGCTTTTTGGATCATGCTCCTATCGTACCGACCCCTTGCGTCATATAGTTGCACGGCATGCGGTGGTTCTACTGTCTCTCACCGATTGCGTGGTGGCGCAAGTGACGGACAGCTGAGTCCCAAAGCAAGTTAGGCTGCAGAATCCCAAGTGAAGAGAATGTATAGCGATTTCGGCGCGGTGCCTTTTGCACGATTATTTTGATTTCATAATGTGAATATGTTACTGAATATTGAAAGTGTATTTTGAGTGTTTAACATTAATATTGAATTACAATGGATTCCTTTCTGGAGGCGTTCGGTCACCGAGATGTCAGTTTTTATTTGAAAAGTAATTAAAACAATGTTAAATCTATACGACTATAACCTATAACCTATAATCATGAAGCATGTAACATATTTTTTTTCAAGCACAAACTCATTATTTTCTAATAAACTTAACACGCGTGGATGAAAGTTGTTCATGGATATCTACATTGACTATTTTAATTTTTTTGATAATTGAACATATGTTGTTAATTTGGTGACAAATTAGAAATAAGTAAAAATACTTTTAACTGCACACCAATACATCACTGGAATTTACAAAACTTTATTTACGTTTCTACTTTCTAAAATTCAAATATCACCCAATTTTAAAATCTTATTTGAAATTAAAGATTTCAATTTTCTATACAAAAATATCAAATATATTGATCATTCATACTTTAAAATGCGCTCCATCATAAGTATATTAATAAATAACTTATGTAAAGCGGTGAGTTCGCGGCTGAGTCAATGCTCTAAACTGAGGTCATAATCCCACA
>JAAAKG020093543.1:0-16213 GCA_010014905.2 Druon quercuslanigerum
GAGGGTGGTGGGGTGAGAGGGGGCGAGATGAAAAAATATATATGTATGTATGATATATATATATATATATATATATATATATATATATATATATATATATGGGTCTGTGTGTATACATATAGCTATATAAATACTGTAGTAAAAAACTATGATCGCGGTGGAGGGGAGAACATGACTCGAGTCTTCGTGGGGGTAAAAAGACCCACCGCCCTCTTCCGGTGGCAACACCCAGCAGCAACTGCGTAATCGTATTAGTTTATAAAAACAAAAGTCTATCATCGGCGAGATCACTGAGATTCTTACAACGCTTAAACGTAGTACACTCTACATATTTCAATTTTGCTGTTATTGAACTGTATAGAGAGACCCCTTAAAATCGATTTAATATTCAATGCTATGGCACTGCTTCTTTCGGTCAATCGATAGTTTTCAGCCGAGTCAACTTAAATATTAATCAGATCGTTTTTGACCGGTTCTCCTCTAAATCCATTTACGACTTCGCGCGTTCACCTCAATATCATTCTAGAAATATGCTTCTAGAAATATGCTTCTAGAAATATGCTTCTAGAACTATGCTTCTAGAACTATGCTCCTAGAACTCTGTGTCTTCTTTTTAGATCTAATTAGATTTCCGATGAAAATTTGTACTCTGTATGATTTTTCTCTTCATTATTATTCTTTATAAAAATTACTTAAACGCTTCGTTCGTATATAGAGAGCTCAAGGCAAGAAATGGTTTCTTTGTACCGATTAGACCTGGATTTACGGAGTCCTAAGCGAGTCCTTTTGCGCCGAATTGCGACTCCTGTGGATGCACAAGATGGATTCGTAAGAAGATTTATTTGGACGTAATTAGAATTTCTTCTTTTACCCTATAATCCAACGAGTTCGTCATGATTCGTATACAAACGTTTGCAGTCTCAAGTCGTATACATTCGTATATGCGTATAAGATCTAGAAGATTGTTTAAAAAGGAAAGATCTCTCTCTCTCTCTCTCTCTTACCTCTTATTCATCCACAGTCTCGCGAATTCCGCTTACCGAATCTTGAAGAACATCTTTCATAAAGCTTTCGCTAAAAATCTCGATTCATCTTGAAAAACTCTGCGCGTTCCTGTCAATATGATACTTGGCTTATAGAACTATGGTTAGTATACTTCGGAGTATTGTGTACAGTGTTTATCCTAGACCTAGTCCACTAACTAATTTATCACACTCTCTCTTTCTTTCCGTTCATAAGCTCGCACGATCATTCTCTTATCATGATTTCGTCTCTCGCACTTTCACGCCTTTCTCCGTATTGCTAAGTGCCTAGGCGTTATCTAGCGAATTATTATTTATATTCTACAAAGTATGTTACTCGACCTATTAGCTGGTGTATGTATGTATGTATATTAGTAGGAACCATTTTACATGTGTTAGTCGAGACACGACACGATTTGTCACGAGATTCGACTCCTCGAAATTAAAAAAAAAACATCTGCTACAACTCGCATTGTTTACTACAATTTTTTTTTACTAAAGACACGCCAACGAGAGTAGAGAGTGATTCTGTATGAGGTTCACGCATTTGTTCACTTCTTATGGCCGAATCGTTCGTCGCGTGCGAACAACTCAAAATCGACATACGTAAAATTATAAAAGGAAAGTATTTCCTTTGATTAAAACTTGAATAGTGAATTAAAATTTTCGACATCTAAAAATTTTAAAAGTAACAAACACAAAAAGAAGAGTTATCATGAAATAAATCGATAACGCCATGTTAAAAGAAAATCTCTCGGAGTGTGTGTCTAAAAGGAACACCTATGGTCGTTTATTAATTCTTTGGAATTCTTTGAATTCCGTGAATTCCTCGAATCCTCTGAATTTCTTAAACTTCTGGATTTATTTATAATTTCCTGGTATTTTCCAAATTGCCTGCATCACTTGAATTCATTGAATTATTTAAATTATCTAATATTGAATTTTGCATCCCAGAAATTTCGCGAATTTAAGAAACTCTGGGAGCTCAGGGAATTCTAAGGAATTCTAACGACAGCAAGAAATGCTAACGACTTTAGGAGAATTCGGGGAATTCAAAGTAATGCAATAAGTTTCGAAAAGCTCTACAAATTCCAAGGAATTCCACGAATTTCAAAAAAATATAAGGACTTAACATAAATTCAAAGAATTAAAAGAATTTCAAGGCATCACATTCAAGGAATTCTAAAGCATTTTACGAATTCTAAAGAATTTTACAAATTCTAAAGAATTATAAGAATTTTCAGGATTTCCAAGAATTTTAAAGAATTCTACGAATTCTAAGAAATTCCATGAATTATAAGAACTTCTAGGAATTCCAAAGACTTAAAAAAATATAAAGAATTCAGAGGTAGGAATTGAGTTTACAAGAATTTAAAAAAATTCCGAGGTTTCTACGAATTCCACACAATGCTGAGTAATCCGATCAATATCAAGCACTTCAAAATAATACAGGGAATTTAAAAAATTCCACGCACTCAATAAATTCCAAGAAATTCTACGAATTATAAAGAATTCTACGAAATTTCAGAAACTCCACGAATCTTAAAGAACTCTAAGAACTCTAAACAATTCCCTGAATTGTAAGGAATTATAAGAACTTTTAGAAATTCAAATACTGCAAAAAAAGTATATAGAATTCAGAGTTATGAACTCAGTTTAGAAGAATTTAAGACAATTCGGAGATTTTCACGAATTCCACAGAATTTTGACTAATTTCATCAGTATCCAGAACTTAGCATTAATGTAAGGAATTCAAAGAATTTCAAGAATTCTCACGAATTTTAATGAATTCTAGAAACTCTAAAGGAATTCCACAAATTCTAAAGAATTCGAAGACTTTCTAAGGAATTCCACAAATTCGAAGGAATTCTACAAATTCTAAGGCATTCCACAATTCTAAGGCATTCGACAAATTTTAAGGAATTCGTGGAATTGTAAGGAATTCGACGAATTCTAAGGTATTCAATATATTCAAAAGAATTCGAAGAATTCTAAAAAATTCGGAGAATTCTAACAATTCTAAGAAATTCGATTTTTTTAAAGGAATTTAAAGAATTCCAAGAAATTTGAAAATGCTCAAGAATTCGAAAGATTTTAACGAATTCGAAGAATTCTAAGAAACTCGTCGAATTCTACGAGCTCCAAAGAATTCCACGAATTCCGAAGAATTCTAAGGAATTTCACGAATTCTATTGAAATGTCAGGAAATCTCCGAAATGCTGAGGAATTGCATGAATCTAAGGAATCTTAAGGATTTAAATGAATTTCAAGAATATAAATATATTGCAAGGAATTATAAATTATTCAACAATTTGATTAGAAGTTGAGGAATTTAACAAATTTCGGGAAATCCACATATTCCAAGGAACTCTACGAATTCTAAAGAATTCTACGAATTTTAAGTAATTCGACAAATTCTAAAAAATTTAACGAATTCCAAGAAATTTGTCCGAATTTTAAGGGTTTCTGAGGATTTAAATTTAAATTAAAATTTAAAAAGAAATGCAAGAATTCCGAGTTTATCCAATAAGTCTATCATAATTCAAGGAATTAAGAAGAATTCAATAATTTCAGAGAGCTCAAGGAGTTCTGAAAATGATACTGCAAAGAAGAAAAAGGAATTCCAAGTGAATTAAAAATCATTTTAGACCCACACTCGAGAAGGTATTCTTCTAACACCAAGCTAAAGAGCTTCTTCCAAATGAGAGAGCAAGAAAGAAAATCTCCATCAAGTATGTCGCTCAAGAGTATACCTCGCAAAAAAAGCGTGTGAACGTCTTATCTATTTAGTGTACACTCGCGACATCTTTTAATAATCAAATTCGCGCGACTAAAAGTGCGAGTGAACACATGCTAAACAAAAGACAAATAGTAGAACGGGTACCTGTACCTCTACATACAATCCTAGCGCTACGCGTATCCGCTGCACGCACATTTCGTGGCACACTAACTTTTCTATAAATCTAGGCAATATATATATTTCCTCAACATTCATATATATAATATTAATAATAATAATAATAATAATAATAATAATTATATCTCTCGTCGAACCAACGCGAAAAAAAGGCGTTGATAAAACTTTCGAAAAAAAAACAGCTGCGGCATCACGGGTCGTATTCTTAATCTCTGTCTACGTTTTAAGTATTTTTTACGAATCGCCTTCTGTTTTTTTGATGCCGAGTAAACCGACAATATCTTGTTCAGGTCCAGTTTTTCAAATTGGCTCTTCTTCATTGTTTCACTTCTTCACTTTTGATCTCCTTCGAGTACCAACTTATTGTTCCTTGCTCGTTAATCAATAAATCCTATCAGCTATCGTTTATTATGTGCACTGAGGTAGACGGATGGAATATTTAATCAGAGGTGCCGACACGTTAGCGCGGTCAATCTATTTCTATAATCTGCTTGAGAATCTCTATTAAAACTTTTTCTTTGAAAAATATAATTGCCTGAGGTAGTGGATCAAGTTTCGTACATCTGCATGAACGTTGCTTCCCTGTTTTGGTACATGTGGACTACTTACTATTGCTAGACCAGTGACTGATAATCCCGAGTCAGCCTGAACTTCATCAGGACCGAAGATCAGGGAAAAAACTCTTTCGACAAGAGATAGAGAGCGAGCGGCGAGTTTTACTCGGCTTTCACGCCTTCCGGAGACTCGTTTTCGCTAAAGTCGTCCTCCTCGCCGGCGGAAGAGTCGCCCTCCTCCATCGGCATCATGTGTCGATCCAGATGATGATCCTTCCGGTCCTCGTGTAGGACCCCGGGCCCTCTACCCTCGTCCCGACCAATCATCGGATAGTCCTCCATCCCGCGACTGCTCATCTTGTCTATCGCGCTCAGATGCGCGACCTTCGCGGCCGCAACAGCCGCCGCTTGTTCCGGACTCAGCCCTAATCTCGTCAGATTCGAATTCTCCGCTATAAATTGCAGATACGTATCTAGAATCGCAGACCCGGTCGCACTCGTGTTGTGATGACCCGGCAGATGAACCGGCGGATGCAGAGATGCCATGTTCGGCTCCCTGTTGATGTGATACGCGTCCATGGACTTGGCGGCGATCGCGGTCGCTGCAGGTTTCCCGTTGCCGGTGATCTTGGTGATGACGGTGTTGTTGTTGGGCGTTGGCGAGCCGTACCTCAAGCTCAATGGCAGAGTCAGATCCTCCGGATCGTCACCGCCACAGATTGAGCTCCCGGCTTCCGAGGGCGCCCCTCCTCTGGGCAGCTCCAGTCTCATGTCTCCTCTCCGCGGCCCGGTCGGACTC
Source organism: Druon quercuslanigerum (assembly GCA_010014905.2). NCBI lineage: Eukaryota > Metazoa > Arthropoda > Insecta > Hymenoptera > Cynipidae > Druon > Druon quercuslanigerum. The sequence goes on from JAAAKG020093543.1 coordinate 5,293, forward strand.
GCTCTGGCCCTGAGTTCGGCGGGGCTCACCTTCACGCCGGCTTTCGCGAGTAGTCTGGACGCGAGTTCCGGGTCGAAAGGACTTGGCATTGCGAGAACCGGCAGGTCTTTCGTACTGATTCCGCGATGCTGACGCGACATGTGCGAGTGAAGGGAGTTTCGCGATTTCGCGACAGTGCCGCACAGCACGCAACGGTAACCGGGACAGATTGTGTGCTTATCTTCCAGATGCGTTCGCAAAGTGTGCGCCGAACGGTAGATCTTCCCGCATTTTGGACAAGGTCTGGGATCCGTCGCTCGTACCCGCAGCATGTCAAGTCCCCTTCTAGCGACTGAAATTAAAGAAAACTCATTAATTCGAAGTTTCGTTGGAAAGCTGGAGAATTTTTCAGACTTCACAGAACGGAATTTTCGCAAAAAAGGGGGAATTGGGAGGGGGGGGGGGGTATTTTGTACGAAAAGAGGGGAATAAAAGCAGCACTGATTTGTGATATTGAAAATTGATGGTGATACCATGTTACTAAAATTTCTAGTCGAAATTTATTGCACACTTTTGAACTAAATAGCTAAAGAGACGAATTTTCAAAAAAATTTTGAATTTTTAACCTAGAAAAATAGATGCTCGATCAAAAAATACGACTTTTCTTTCAGGGATAAATTTTCCATCCTAAAATACGAAACCATACATTTTCAAAAAAAAGTAAAGTAGTTAAATTTATTGTCTAAAAAATTAATTTTCTACAAAGAAAGAACGAATTTTCCATCCAAAATGACACATTTTTTAAAGATAGTTAAATTTTCAACTTACAAATGAACATTTTTTTCACCAAAACCGCCAAAATTAAATTTTAGCATAAACTAACTTTCGACAAAAGAGTTTAATTCTCTACCAGAAAATTTAATCCTTGATAAAAATGTATTTTCAAGAAAGAATTTCCATTTTCCATCAAAAAGGACGAAATTTTTTACCAAATATTTCAATTTTTAACCGAAAGATGAATGCTGTTGATTTTTCTATCAAAAAATTTAAATTTTCAAAAAAAGATTACATTTTCACCAAGTAACAATTGAATTTTTAACAAAATACAAGAATTTCCAATCAGTTACATTTTTTAACAAAACAAACAAAAATTTTACCAAAAAGGATCAATTGCAAACTGGAAGAAATTAATTTTGAGGCAAACAGTTAAATTTTCAACCCAATAGAGTACATTTTACTTTATTTCATTTTAAATCAATTGGAAACTATAAAATATCAAATTTTAACAAAAACTTACGAATTCAAGGAATTCGACAAATTCTAAAGAATTGCACGAATTCTAAAGAATTGCACGAATTTTAAAGAATTGCACGAATTCTAAGAAATTGCAAGAACTCTAAAGAATTTCACGAATTCTAAAGAATTCCACAAATTCTAAGGAATTCCACGACTTCTAACGAACTTGAGGAATTCTCAGGAATTCTAAAAACACCACGAAATCTCAAAAATTCTGAGAAATGGTCCGAATTCTAAAGAATTTCACGAATTTTAGGAAATTTACGAATCTCAGGAAATTCTACGAATTGTAAAGAATTGCACAAATTCTAAGGAAGTCCACGGATTTTAAGGAATTCAACGGTTACTAAAGAATTACACGGATTTTGAGGAATTCAACGGTTACTAAAGAATTACACGAATTCTAAAGAATTACACGAATTCTAAAGAATTACACGAATTCTAAGGAATTTAAGTCTACAAAATTTAATTCTCAACCAATAAATCTAATTTTCAACCAAAGATATAAATTGGTATCAACAAAACAATGAAAAAATGTAATAATTGATATTAAAACCAAGAAAGATTTTAATTTAAATAAAAAACAGTAAAACAGAATAAAAAAATACGAATTTTCAACAAAATAGTTGAATCCTTAACCAACAGTATCTGAATTTCCTCATCATGCCATATTAATTTTATTCGTATTTAAGCAAAAAACGAGAAAAGGGGAAAGTTTCTTAAAAACAGGGAACAAGAATACTTCTTTTTTATCAGGAAAATAAGGTAACCTGGGAAAAACTGTGAAGCCTGCTAATTAAAATATCATTAAAAAATAGTATTTTAGTCAGTGCAGAATCGATTTCGTCCAAGGAAAATATGATAAACAGAAAAAATTGCGCGTAATTCAAGACTTTGGTATAATAAATTCTGCGCTGATGTAGTCTTTTCATTGAGAGGAAATTGGAATTTCTAGGGTTGCAGAAGAGCCAGAAAAAATCAATGAATACCTTTTATTATACAAAGCATTACTTAAATAGTATATACTTCATTTGATGTATCGCGCTGTCTATATAGGCTAAAGTTGGTTTAAAATAGTGTTTACGATACTCTATACATTGTTCTTCTCGTGTCACCGATTGTGAAAATTTTTTTAAACTACAAACCTACTTTTAGGCGAGATACACTGATCCTCGATTCAGGTATTCCGAATTCATGAAAGCCTAATATTTTAAATTAATCCGAAAAAAATGACTAAAAATTTTATCTACAATTTCCACAGCCAATGACGCGAATATATGTACTGTTTTTTTTACATAGATCCTGTCTTCAGATAACGCTGGTTCAAAAAATATTTCTTTCTTGAAAGTTCTGTTTGTCAGAAGTTGTTGGACATTTTGGGGGAGAACGTTATCTGAAGACAGGACTGATCTATTCACGATTCCATAAATCGTCTATACTCGCGGCCTCTTCTAATAACTATCGTACCATTAACCGGGGCAAACAGGGATCAACATTTATGCTCTATAACTTTATGATTTTTTTTCTCTTTTTCTTCAATCAAACTCTGAACATTTTATAAACAATATTCTTAGGTCTACATTAAAATTCCATTAAGGGCGAAATATTTTCTAGAGAGTAAATAGTCTTGATTCATCATTACCCCGGTTGACAATACTTTTCTTTAGCTCTAAACCAAGAGCATCATACTCCTGGGTATTACTTTAGCTAAAAAATACTGACAGGAAAAAAAGTAGAAAAATAAGGCTAGGTACTCTTAGGTCGATGCACTGTAGATTTCTACAGAAGTTTCAAGCCTCTCTCGCGACACTAAATTGCGTCTTTCTTCATTTCTTAAAACTTAAAGTGTGATTTTTATATGTATCAGAGGGCACACACACCAATCGAGGGCCACTGTCCACTAATAAATAAATAAACAATTAAGATTGGTATATTCGTATACACGTTCCTTACGTATTCTACAATTTTTACAGAAAATGGTATTTAATTACACTAGCTTCCTAGATTCGAGGTTTTTAAGTGGAAGACTTGACATGAAACACAACTTCAATTGGCCAATTGAAGGGTAGCGTGTTTCAACTTTGGTGCGTATTCAAAAATCTAATTTTCAATTAAAAAAAAAAAGTTGATATTATTTTTTCTAGCCATTAGGTTGCTGAACTGCTGTACAAAGGATTTGGTTAAAAAATATTATCTTTCGAGAAAATGGATGGGGAATTTTTTTCGCGAGGAGCACGTTTAGATGACATGCTACCCCTCAATTATTGGTGCAGATTCTCTGGTATATTAAAATGCATTGTAAATCGTTCCTATAAATCGAAAAAATACATTTTGATTCTAAAAGCTTCTGCAAAACGCAAACGATTCCAAACTAAAATCTATGATGAGCTTCCTGACACGTATTTCCATAAAAATGTTTAAAAATACGAGAACAGCTTGGATATTTATTAAAAAAAACACACACACACACAAAACTTTGACTATGAAACATCACCACTGATTTCAGCTGCTTAAATTCTTAAAGCTATGTTCATTTAACATAAGGCTGGCTTACTCAGCTTAGAGGAACATTGTTTTCGCGATGCTAAATGACCTAGGAATCTAAGTGTCGTACATGCTGCCCTTTACACAATCTAAGCAACTAATCCTGACTTTATACAAAATCACTGTTATATAATATTTGCATTAATTATTAATATATATATTCTTTTATTTCTCGGCGTATGTACAAGTGTGCGCTTCCCACATGGGGCAGACGTTATACGAAACTATCGGATTCTATGTCATAAAGCTAACAATTTTTTCAGGAAATAAACTTCAGATTTTTAAATCTCGAAGATGTTATTAAGTACCTCTAACTTTTGACTCCTGTGAGTGGTAAAATCAAATTTTACTTGCAGAGAGGAGGATAAAGATTAAGAAAGAAAATAATAAACTTTAGAGCTCTTTGCAAACTTTTGAAGTCTTTGACTGACTAATCTTGACCCAAACTTATTTTTAGTAAGCTAAGATTTCAAAGAAGCAGTCCTATTAGTTAAGTAGGATTTTTAGTTCCCTGCTCCATTTTATTATAACGTAACATCTATTGTTAATAGATTTCTATTGTAATCAGTCGAAATAAATGTGTTGCAACACTTCTGAGATGATGTCCGATCATAACCAGTTTGCATCACTGTCGTGCATTATGCATTAATTATCCTAATATTTATTTATAAATACGAGTGCCTCATGTTGAGACATTGTGAGAAAGGGAAAAAGTTTGTCACTCCCTTAGTGTTGTTTACACTTAATATTTTGAAATAGGTTTCTCGCTTCAGCAGACTCTCATCGACGAAGTGATGCATCGCTGCTATGGTCAGACGTCGAACCTTCTACAGCGTCCGCGCGAATTTTACTTATCTAATACAACTGCTTCGAAAATCAATTTTCCACGAAATGGCAGCGATGTCTGATTTTACCTCTATTCTTCTCGCCACCTTATTCGTAACTTATACCTCGCATATCGCGTTTGTCACACAAGTCCTCTATCATGAGATCATTACTAAGAAAAAATTTAACAATTTCAATTTCTCGCTAATGATTTCCCAATTACTTTTGATTACCTCTGGTTGTTACCTTAATACCTCTTTTAAGTTTTTACTTCCGAATCCGTTTGCTAGTTTTACTCCGAAAATTAGATCACACGTAGGTCCACCTCAGAGTTTTAATCTGATCCCACTGCACTGGATGCTTGAGCCTCATGTGATTGCGGACACTGTTTGGATGGGAAAAGGTTTTGGCACAGGAGGTAACAGGACAGGTTGGAGAATCTCTGGGATAATGATGTTCCAGATGAGCCCTCATGGTGCCAATATCTTGCAGAGTTCTGCAACAGAGCGGACACCGGTATCCATGTTGGCGATGATGCTCCCGCAACATCCGCTGTTGTCGGAAGTCTGGTTGGCTTCTCTGGAACTTGCTCTGATTGTGATCGTCGACTTCGCTACTTCGCTGATGGTGAGAAGGAGTCTCCGAAGGTAGCTGAAGGTGATGGCTGTGGTGGTGGTGGTAAGCCGTGCCATCCGCATCATCGAGCCCGTGATCTGCAACCACCACCACACCAACGTTACCACCAGCCACCACCACCACAATTTCACGGCATAGAATCCCAACCCCCCCAATAATATAAATCATTGACGATGACTACTCTAACATTCAACTCAATCTAACTTTAGCTCGACATATCTCTTATCATAAAAATACTATAATAGATAAAAAAATGTGACTTTTAAAGGATGAGTGTGACAACACATATTCAGTGACGTTATTTAGATTCAGCTAAGTGATTCGAAGAGAGGTGGAGGAGGCTCAGAGGTAAAATCATGTCCCCAGTCGGCAAAAAGATACTCTCTTCCTGAAGATCTCTTTGACTCATCAAATTGGACAATCTCTTTTTGCCCACTGGGTTGCAACAGTCTAATAATTCTACGAGATTAACTTGTACGAGTTTACTGGGAGACGTTCGTGGGGATGAAATGGGAAAGACTTAGACAGAATTCGAGATCGCTACTCATGGTAGAGAGGACTGGTTGGGTTGACTGGGATTGTTAAGATTTGGACGCTGATGTATCCCGTGGGCCTGGAGCTGATGATTGATCAGGTAATGTTTCGTCTTGCATCGTTTGCCGCAAACATGACATTGAGGCCACGTGTCGGGAGGTGGCCAATTAGAGTGGACGTTTTTGACGTGCTGTCGGAGGTTGCTTGGTGACGAATAGCTCCTGCCACAGTAACGACACAATGGTCGCGCGTCCTCATGCCTCAAAGCCGTGTACAGCCTCGCAAAGTTCTCCACGACCTGTGAGGTATCGGCGGTACCTGCCGCTGCTGCAGCTAGCACTTCCTCCCTCTTCGGCAACGCCGATCCTACAACCAGGACGTGCCCGTGAGTTGATTCTGTTCTCTCGCTCACTCCTAGCTCTCTAGCATCAGCCACATTCTTACATTTTCATTCTCTCTCTCTCTCTCTCTCTCTTTCACTCGCTCAGACACTACCTTCTTTGCATCATTCATTCTGGTGAGGTAGCGACTCTGCCTCTTCATCAATCACTTCATCCCTTGAAGAGTATTGCTTCTTCAAGGACAGAAACTAACAACTCGACAATCATACACACACACGCAAGCTACTCTCGTACTCTCAGGGCATGCCCGGTTGTAGGATAGTGTGTGGTATTCCGATAAAAATTTATATTGACATGATGAAAAGGCTATCATTCAGAATGCAGTTTAATGCACTTTCCTGAGAAGCAATTAAGGTTTGTGGGAAATAATAGGAAAGAGGAGCCTCCTCTACAGTAATCCTTCCAGTATTAACACAGATCTATAAATAAAGGCGAATTTATATCAAAAATACTGATACTGAAATGTAAATCTTGCGGATATAATTACACCTGAGGTCTCTCCTGTCTTTCAATTTTTAGAAGAAATTTTCAGACACTTTAGGAAGATACTCCGTCCAATCAACTAAGCACACAAATCGCTCCTATGCTGCGAACTCTTACGGAAAATTTTGTGAAACCTTTTTATTGTTAATGACTTGGTAGCCTTCTGCGATTGTACCACCTTCGAAGGGTTACAATTTTAGAGAGAAGAAAAAAAATGGAAGTTTGGAAGGAAGAAGAGATAAGTCACGAAGAGGGATGAAAAACGAGAGAAAAGGAAAGTGAGCGAACTACGTAGAACCCTTGTATTGATCCACCCTCAACGCCTCGTTACGACTATCTTTTCTACGAATCTCTAAGCAGAGGCCAAACCCACTTCTATAATGGCATTGTACGTCAAAAAAGTAGTAATAGCAACAAATCACGTTAGGCTTTAAATACTAGGGATATTTGAATCTACCCGGAGTATCAATTAGAGGAAGAAAAATCCTAATTTGTAGTTTTAAGAAAAAAAATAATGCTGAGGGAAAATATTTAATTGAGTAAGAGAGGATTTTTTTCAAATCTTAGAGCGAGATGATCAGAGTTCGGATTTTTTTTTTAAATCACAAATTGTTTACTGGGAGTCAATTTAAATATTAATTATTTTTATAAAGACTATGCTAATGGCGGCCCGTTTTCGAAAAAATCAAGCTTTTTGAAACGAAATTTGATATGAATCAAATCTAAATCCGGAGCCTAGACTTTTACAATGCTTAAATTTTTCTTGAATTTTTAACTGCTGAAAATAAAAAATCAAAGAAGATTGAATATTTAGCACTTTGAATTTTCTTGGATTTTTTTGAATTATCAACAGTTGAACTTAGAATTTTCTTAAATTTTCAATAGTTGAATGTTAAATTTTCGTCAATCTTCGGCTTGTTGAATTTTTTAAAATTTTAAACTTAATAATTATTCAATAATTATTCAATTCAGAACTTAATAAGTCAATAATTAAAAAACTGAACTGATGAAAATTTGAAATTAAGTTTTTAACTTTTTTCAACTATAAAAAGTTTAATTTTCTATTTCCTACATATTTCATCAGTTATATACTCAATTTTTTCCATTTTTAACATTTGAATTTTTAAATTAATTCAATTTTCAGGATTTGAATTTTCTTAAATTTTAAACTTTCTCGAATTTTCAAATGCCTACAAATTTCAGTTGATTTATTTTTTACATTTTTTAACAGTTAAATTTTCAATAAATAAAAAATCATAATGTTGAAAATTGAGGAAATTTTCAATTTTAAATACCAACAGTTTAGTTTTCAATATTCTACAAATTTCAGAAGTTTAACATGCAATTTATTTACATTTGTAAAAGTTGAATTTTCAATTTTCTTCCATTTTCACAGTGAAATTTTCTTGAATTTTAAACTAAAACTTCAATTTCTACAATTTTTTCAATTTTCTACAATTAACAAAAGTTAAAAAATCAATTTTCTTGAATTTTTAATTCTTAAATCTTCCACAATTAAATTTTCTTAAATTTATAGCTTTCTTGAATTTTAAATTTTCTAAGAATTTCAGTAGTTTAATTATCTACATTTTTCAACAGTTGAAAATTCAACAAAAAACGTAATTTTATATTAAAAAAAAGTCGTAAAAAAGTATTTTTACACCATTGCAAGGCTTTTTTCTTAAATTTTCAAAAGTTGCATTTGTGACAGTTGAAGATACAAGAAAATTGAATTTTCAACCTTTGAAAATTCTAGGAAAAATGGAAGTTTGTATTAAAAACAAGTATTAAAAAGTTATATTTGCTGTTACTATTCTTTTTTTTTGTTGAAAAAGTCGATTTTTAAAAAAATGGTCGACAATGGCAAATAGTTTTTTGGCAACCGAACAGTCGTACAATGGACAAACTCTGGTCATTTCTTTGCTGGCCAATGTTTCTAAACTTTAATTTGTTAAAAATTAAGTTTAAGGATTTTAAGAGTTTTCAAGATTTTTTTTTTAATTTCAAGGAATTACCACCTAACCCTTAATAATGATGTTCAAAAATTTCGAAAAATCCCCTTCGTTTCTTGTTCCTACACTCTCTCCTCCATTGAGCGAAGTTTGGTGGGACTGACGTTATACGATTTTCGTGATTTACCTTGAATATCGAAACATTTGGAAGGATTTTAAAGGATTTTCTACAAATTCAAGTGTTTTCAAAGGTATTTGAAAGGATTTCAGAGATTTAAAGAGTTTTTTGACAATAACAAGGGATTTCGAAAGATTTTAAAGAATATTCAGATTTCAATCGCTTATTAACAATGACTTAATGTTTGATGAATGAATTACTGACTTTCAAGAATTTCGAAAAATCCGATTCGTTTCTTGTTCCTACACTCTACCCTCCATTGAGCGAAGTTTGGTGGGACTGACGTTATACGATTATTGAGAATTACCTTGAATAAAAGGATTTTCTACAAACTCAAGTATTTTCAAAGGTATTTGAAAGGATTTCAGAGATGTAAAGAGTTTTTCGAAAATATCAAGGTATTTCGAAAGATTTTAAAGAATATTCAGATTTAAATCGCTCAGATTCCGCCTTTAACATAGGCTGCAATTAACAATGACACAACCCTTAATGATTTACAAAAATTTCGAAAAATCCCACTCGTTTCTTGTTCCTACACTCTCCCCTCCATTGAGCGAAGTTTGGTGGGACTGACGTTATACGATTTTTGTGAATGACCTTGAATATCGAAACATTTGGAACGATCTGAAAGGATTTTGCTAGTAATTCATAACAATAATTTGTATTTTCTAATATTTTTAAGTATTCCAGGGACTTTCAAAGTGATTAAAAAACTTTCCAGGCATTTCCAAGGATTCTTTAACGAATTTCTATAAACTGGCGTTCAAATTGAAACTTGAATTTGTTAATATAATTAAAAAGAAACAGTTTCGTGATTCGATGGAAGACGTTGATGGAATAGGGGGAACGGCTCTTTTTGGAATCTACTAGTTTTCGGCAGTAAGGGTTGCGATCAATTTGAGTGGACGGGGGTGCGTGTGCGCCTGATTGCACTGAGCCACGAGACTCAATGCTCGATCGGATGGAAGGCAATCGACGAAGGAAGTTGGAAATGGAGAAAAAGGAGGAATCCTGTCCAAGCCACGAGCGGGGGCTTTCGGAAAAGAAATTCACTAGTGGGCAGAATGATTACGCCAGTCCATTAGCGGCACTGCTTCTATGAATTGTGCTGTACTAACGCTCTCATTTCTCAAGGTGGGGCCGTCTTCCGATTGGCCGGAAGAAAATTTTTAATCTTTCTTCATACATCAATCGTACTTAGAAATCACCTTCGACATTCTGATTTATGGATGGCTCGATACGTCAATTAACTTTCTTTCCAGAACCACCATCATTTATTTTTACCAATAAATGACGAAAATTTGCAACTGAATTTTTTAGAATTCTGGATATATTAATAAGACTTTAAACTATTGCAATTAAGTTTAGAAGACTTGGGGGAAAAAGTTTAGGCTTAAGTTAAAATAATCTTGAAACTTCCAAATTATTCGAAAGAATTCCAAATGAATTTAAATGTTTTTAAATACCCTAAAATATTTTAAATAATCTCTTTAAAGTTTTTAAAGCTCTTGAAAATATCTTGGAATTTATTAGAACATCCGAAAATATTTTTAACCCATTGAAATCTTTCAAAATTCTTCGAAATTGTTTCAGAATTTAAAAAACCCCTTAGAATTTTTAAAAATATTATAAAATATTTTAACCAATTTATAATCCCTTAAAATCATCGAAAAATACTTAAAAATTGTTTGGAACTTTTTAAACACCCTAAAATATTAAAAATACCCTAAAATGTTTGAAATAATCCCTTCAAAGTTTTTAAAGCTCTTGAAAATTCCTTGGAGTTTTTTAAAATATTATAAAATCTTTTAACCAATTTGTAATCACTTAAAATCAATAATTCTATTAAAAATTGTTTGGAATTTTTTAAATACCCTAAAATATTAAAAAAAAATTTGAAATCCCATTAAATTTAGGAAGCTCTTAAAAATTCCTTCAAATATAAAAAAAACCCTATAACATTTGAAATCCCTTCAAATTATGAAAATCTAATAAAAATATCTTGGAATTTTTTAAAATATACGAAAACATTTTTAACCCCTTGGAATCTTTCGAAATTGTTCTAAATTTTTTCAGAATTTTGAAAATTTCTT
>JAAAKG020093554.1:2747-16213 GCA_010014905.2 Druon quercuslanigerum
CCCCCCCCCAATTTTGATAAAATGTCCACGTTTTGAGACCCCCTTAATCCGAAAAACAGTTTTTTCGCGAATGTGTCTGTCTATGTCTGTCTGTACGTCTGTCTGTCTGTAAGCACAATAACTTTTGAAAAAAATAATCTATTATATTGGCCTTTGGTACACTCATTTAGCGTCGTAAACTAAAGTTCAAGTTCTTTATCGAGCCATTTTAGATAAAATATTAAAAAGTGAGCGCATTTTGAATATTTTTGAGACCACTTTTCAAAAAATCAAAACAGTTAAATTTTTAATCAAGAATTTTTCTACCAAAAAATATGAACTTTTAATTAAGAAGAAAGACTTTTCTTAATAAAAAGGCAAATTAAAAAGAAACAGTTAAATTTTTGAAAAAGTATGACTTTTTCACAAAACCGTTGAATGTTCAAACTAAAATAAGAAATTTTCAACCAAAAAGTTGAATTTTCTATAACAACCATTATATTATTAACAAACAGTTGCATTTACAACCAAAAAGTTGATATTTTAAATGAAAGAAATGAATTTTCAAGACTATAGTTGCATTTTTAACCTACAAAGATGAATTTTCAACCAATTGGTCAAATTCTTTAAAAAAAAAGATTAAACTTCAATCAAAAACGGTTGCTTTTTAAATAAAATAATTAAATTTTAAAGCCAAGATGAATTTTTCAGAAGAAAATTGAATTTCTAATCCAACAATTAAAATGCTCTTTCCGAAAAAACGAATATTCAACTAAACGGTTACATTTTGGACAAAAAAAAAGAGTACCTGAACACAATAATTAAATTTTCATCATATAGTTGAATTTTTAACTCAAATGATGAATCATCGAAAATAAAAAATTAATTTTTAACAAAGAAATTCAACTTTCAACTAAGTACTTCAGTATTTAATAAAAAAAAATTTATTGTCATTAGAAATGTAACAATTAATATTTCAACAAAAAAGGTTTTAATTTAAAATAAACAGTAGTTGTATTCAACCAAAAAAGACGAGTTATTAACAAAACAGTTGACTCCTCAACCTAAAAATATAAATTTTATACTGAACAGTTGCACTTTTAACCAAAAAAAGATAAAATTTCTACCAAAAGAGATAAATTTTCAACCAAGAATGATTTTTCAGTCAAGTGTGATAAAAAGTCATAACCAAATGTTAAACTTTCAAAACAAAAAGACTAATTATTTGCAATCCAGTTGAACTTTTTACCCAAAAATATGAAATTTCAACAAAAGTTTTAATTTTACAAAAAAAAATTAATTTCCGACCAAAAAGTTTAATTTTCAATTAAATTTGATCAGTTATCAACTAAAAATGGAGTAGTTAAATTTTCATTTAAAAAAATTAATTTCAAAAAAAGGCTACCTCTAAGCGCCTAAACTTCTGAAAAATATTTGACTACTCATACCGAATTTCTGGACGACGAAGTACTTGAAAAAAGAATTGAATTTGTAAACCAAATTTTAAGAGTTGAATTTTCAACTGAAAACGAATAATTTTCAGCGAAAAATAGATTAATTAAATTTTTATTCCCAAAAAGATTAGAATTTTTAACCAAAATCAATGAATTCTGAACCAAAAATAGAATAGTAGACTTTTTAATTAAAAATAATTAACTTTCAATTCAAAATAGTTGTTTCCTTATTTGGTTCCAATAATTTAGTTAACATTTGAACAAAAAGAGAAAAAAGAGAAAATTCTTGAAAATAGGGACAAAAAGAGGATTTCTTTCTAAAAAGGGAAAAAGAGGGGAATATGTGTAAGAGCGTTAAGTCTGTATTTAGATACTTCACTTATAAACTTAATATCATAAAACCTAAAGAATTTTCATATATAAAACGACTTTTAAATGAAAATGATAAAATTTTAAATTCTCATATTCTTTATATTAATGTTTCATTTATTTTCTTTTAAAATTAAAAATACGTCGAGACGTGAGTTGGAAGCCTGCCGGTTAAGGAAGAGAGAGATTTATCTCCTGTACTAATAGATCCTAGAATGGAGCCTTTAATTAAACTCTCATTTAGGCCTCACTCCCATTCAGACCTTTATGCACCCAGTGGTCATTTCATTAGAATTAATTCGATGTAATTCTATGGATTCTGCAGCTTTCCGAGATTTATCTCATTATTCGCTATTCAAACCCTATTATACGCGTCTCTCGGAGATTCGTTTACGAAATTTTGGAACACACAGAGAAAGAGAAATTGGATTGACGACCTAATATTATTAGTTTTTATCCTAATTTGTTCCTAAAGTAAAAAATTAATCAGTAGATGAGAGTGGTCCTAAGTCGGCACAGTCATTGTTTTTGTCGAAAAAAGGAAGTAAGTAAGTTCGAAGTAATGTAGAGTGATTTTTGCGGTCGCAATGCAGCGCAAAGGGCAGAAGTCAATTTTTGCTATTTCTCAAAAGGACACCTACCAGAAAAAAGTAACATGTAGACAAACCACAAGCAAATTAAAAAAAGAACAAGTGACGACATAGAATCGAAACACAAGAAAATAAAATAACACACAAATAACAGCAAAAGCAAAAAAAATGTGTTAACGTAGGACGACCTGTTTGGTGCCGACTTAGCACCACTACGTATGTTTACTTATTTCATGAAATTACGCACACGAAACAAATCCGAATGAAAACTGAAACCAACGTACTTAATCGACTGAAATTTTCAAAATATTTACACACGCGTAGCCGCATTAAAAGAATATAATAAAATGTAATGCCGTTTGCAAGAAAAAAGTCAAGCGAAAGCTGAAGTGACAATTTTCGAATTTTAATTTTTAAAAGAAATATATGGATGTGGAATTTGATTGCGCATCTTTTTTTAAAAGATAAAGCAAAAAAACTTACTTTTTCATGAAGATTTTAATCCGTTTTTCACTTCAACTCGTGCTCGGTTTGTCAGTTTTTAGAATTTTTGAATGAAATTTTTAGCAAATATATCTTAGGGTATCCTTCGATTGATAGATGAACAGGAATTCGAAATAAAAATTTTAAATAATTTTTTTCCGATGCTCGGCGTGAATCGGACTTTTGTAACTTCCAGCGTTTCGTTTATCGAGTGAATTTTGAGCAAGCAGAGACTTCTCGTGACAAAAATGCGGAGAAAACTATGATAAAGTTTTCTGAAAAGTTTTAGATCAAAATAATTAAAAGATTAGGAGTAGTGATGATTTTAGTTAATGTCGCTAAGTAGAGTGTTTCTGATTTTAATACGATAATAATTAAATCTTTTAGTAAATAAGAATTTAACGAAAGTAATTTGATAAAACACTCACAAATCTGTTTTATTTTTCAACGAATTTTCGGGATTCTTTGATTTTGAAAAGTATTCTTCTCCCTAAAAATCCATGTAAAACTAATATTTTTTATCTAATTTTTGTTCAATTATTGTTTTCCAATTTTTATTATTTTTCATTTTGTTACGCACAAGCAGCTAGAATATTATTAATTTTGCATATTGTTTATTTCTTTATGTATAATTTGATTCTAATAAATTCCAATAATAAAAACTTATTGGGAAATGATATAAACAGTAAAAAAATTATTTAAACTTTTACCTTGTTTTTGCAAGTTTTTCGTAAATTTCGCGCCGATGTATTTTCGTATCTTTTTCGTTTTGTACCTCTAAAAGCTTGCGGTATATTTTCCATTTTAATGTAAAAGGAAAAATCGCCACTTATATTATTAAATCCATTTTAATAAGCAAAAAATATTCAAACTAGATTCAATATAATCTTTATACTCAGATGTGAACTATCCAGTGAATAAGGACTAAATGATCTGTTTTTATTTTAAAATGGACTCGAAGACGGATTTAGAAACAGTGCAATGAACTTTTGCATAGGTTTGTTTACAATGCGTATGTTCAAGGTCACTTACGAGATAAGCCGAATGCAGGTGTAAACATTAGGTAACACTAGAATTTCTTATATTTACATCTAAATAAACCGGAAAATACATTAAAAAACCAATATAATTCATGGGTGTTTTATCCACTTACTTTCGCTAAATTTTTATGCACTAACCAAGTTAATCATTATCATATTATAAGAAAAAACTCACTAGCGAGAGATCGTGGTGTGGCGGCGGCGGCCAGTCATTAACTAAAATCACCACTACTTCTAATCTATTAATTATTTTGATCTAAAACTTTTCGAAAAACTTTATCATAGTTTTTTCCACACTTTTGTCACGAGAAGTCTTTGTTTGCTCAAAATTCGTTCGATAAACGAAACGCTGGAACAAGTGTGTAAATAACAAAGAAACGCTGGAAGTTATAAAAGTCCGATTTACGCCGAACGTCAAAAAAAAATTAATAAAAATTTTTCAAAATTTTTGTTTCGAATTCCTGTTCCTCTACGGATCAAAGGATACCGTAAGGTATATTTGCTGAAAATTTAATTTAAAAATTCCGAAAAATGACGAACAGAGCACGAGTTTAAATAAAGAAAGGATTAAAATCGACTTTTTCAAAAAAGAAATATTTTGGCTTTAATTTTTAAACTAAAAAAGTAAAAACTTATTGTCTTAAGAAAAAAACATGCACAAAAAACAAAATGAAAATTTGAAAACTTTTCCGAAAGCCTCCAGGCGACTTTGTTTTTACACGAAAAAATTTTATGTGCCCTTATTGCTTCCGGACCCTCAATTTTCAGCGCAAGTTACGTCCATGTGTACCAACCTGTCATACGACAAAACGGTTAAGGCGACACGCGCGCCATATCTGAGACACACGAGGTTGCCGGCTTAACCCACAGTGCCGACTTAGGACCACTCTCGCCTAAATAATTTTTTTTCTGACTTTTTTGTACTATATAATGTCATTATTGGTGAAATATGATAAATAAGGACAGAATCTTTTTAAAGAATTAATAGCACATACTTTTTTTCAAAGGTAAAAAAAGTTCCTTGATTATGAATACGAGGTCTGTCCGAAAAATATCCGACCTTGTGCTCTAATTTTGCACCTATTTGTGCTATTGTCAAAAGCAGACATTACCCATAAGGGGACCTCTGCAAGGCCCCCGACTCAGTCGCCCCCCTCACTCATCTTTACTGAATAAAACATGAAAAAAGAATTGTAATAAAATATATAAAGTCACTTTTAATTTGAAAATCAGTACAATTGAGAGAGAAAATTCCATTGAATCAAATTTCTGGTCATTTTTGTGTTTCCCCAATTTCTCGGTCAGGTAGACATCCTCTTTATCCCTTTCTAAAATTTTTTGTCGACTTGGGACGGACATATAAAAATAGAGAATTTAAGATTTTTAAACAATAAAAGTTTTAAAATGATACGGCTTTTGTGTCGCTGAATTTAACTTTTATTTCCTGACCATTATGGTCTAAAAGCTATAAAACATCCATTTGATATTACAGCTGGACCGACCGGACCTTTACTTCCCACATGTGGTTACATGTGCATGGTCGTATAACAATTTGATTTAATGCATAGCGATGTATAATCGCAATTATATTTTCTCCAGCGATTCGGACACTCCCCGCAGTTTCAGCGTTGCGTAGTTAAATAATTGACAACATATGGGACATCAGCTTGCTGTTACGGGATCTTCAATTTATTACAGACGGCACTTGTAGCACTGATGGACAGTTTCATATATCCATTATTTATTATGCTATCCATCGAGAAGTCGTATCCTATCTCTTACATCAAAATAAATTTTAAGCCCTAAGTACACGGAGAAACTTTTGTTATTAATAATTCTTCTATCGCATATCTATAATTCAAATAAAATGTACGAATTTAGGGATAATCGAAGTACGGTTAGAAAAAGTCGAAAAGTAACTTTGAAAATACAGAATAATATCTTTGATTGGAATACACTGCTGCCCCGCTATAAAAGCCGTTTCGGGGGTACAATATCGGGACTCGGCGCTCCATAAACAATCAGGGCTGCCTAAATCATTCCTGTTAAAGTTTCGTCTTGAAAGTATTATGTTTTTGTATTTTTTCTATTTTGATTTTATAATGCCATAATAAGCGTGGAAATGTTTGTGCTGAAAAATCAAACTTGACAAAAGTACGTATTTTTAAGGTGACCGTTTTAATCGCAAACATTTTTCACGGTCAATTAAATACAAATTTTGAATTTTTAACTTTTATAGATTATAAAGTTCAAAGATCGACATTCAATACTAAAAATATTAATCTGTTTTGAAACACCTGTTTTGAAGCACCTGATTTCACTTTCGTCTAAAAGCTTTTTTTTTTCTTGCAGCATTTTCGTAACGCGCACAAGGTATATCAGTGAATTAATTAGTTAATTTTAAATTAAAATTATTAAATGTGTAAATTAGTGACTGAAAGCGAACTGATGCGAATGGGATGCGACATTTTTGAAACTAATTGAAGCAGACGACACGATTAACCGCAGAGGGTACGGCCCGCTTTTTTCGTACATCCTGTGTTGTTATGGAGTTACTCCGCTGACCTAGCGGCGTCACTCTCGTCCCCTTGGACCACCTTGTCCTCTATAACGGGAACTTTTCTTGCGGGACTGCCGTGTAAATCGTAAGAATATTACACTCTTACATAAAAAAATTACAGTATTTCTAAGTCGCTGTATTAAATTTTGTAATGGATTCCAATAACGAAAATTAGTATAGGGCTTTGAAAGCAGTGAAATAAAATGCTGTACATTTCGGTACGAACGCTTTACAATCTTTCTAAACCACTATAGGAAAAATAGGGGTCACGTGATGTTGTGTTCCACGCTAGCGCACGCATTACGCTGAGACTATTGATTCTTTCGGTCCTTATATACTAAACGAGGGAAACGTATCACTACTTGTGAGAAACTAATAGTGCTGGGTCAAAAATTTTAGGTGCCCCAGACTTAATTAAATGTTTATCATATCTATGTACAATAAAATTAATAATGAAGTGAATTTATGCAGCGACTTATCAATTTCGCATACAAATAGATACAAAAATTGACAGAATTAATTTTTTTTTTAATTTCTATGAAGCAACAGTTCTCTGGATACAATTCCATTATTTTGGAAAATGTAAAACTACTTATCAGCTCATTGGAGAAAGGATCACGGACATCTATACTATTAATCAGTATAATCTGTAGATATTTTATATGTTAAAAGATATCAATACAAATATCTAAAAACATTATCTTTAGAATTATCTCGAGGCTTCTACTCAAATTCTGTAAAAAAATCCCTTACAATTCTAAGTTGTTTCCGGGTATCTATAGATTTTTTCAAGGCATAGTTTTCTTGAATAATAAGCCACTCAAGTATTAAGTATCGAATTCTTTAAAGCAATTCTGATCCTACATCCCTTAAAAAGTATTAAGTAATACTTTTAAAAAACCTTCCATTATCCATCTGCGAATGGTTAAATGGTAATTAACTGAGTTTATTAAAAGTGTTAAAAATTGTAATAAATAAAGCGTGGTCCAAAAAGGACTTTATTTTTTTCAAAAATATCTGCTCTACGAATTGTTTCTTTTGGTGTCAGAATCTCCCCTGAATATTGGCATTATTTATAAAAAAAAATATTTACGGATTTCTCAAATCCAATTTTTGTACAAAATTTCTTTTTTTAATTTTCGCTATTAATTCATAATTTTACTTTGATACATATATGCATTATATCCTTTTTGTATTCTAAAGTAAAAAAAACCATTGACAGCGGAAACCTAAATAACATAAGGAATTTTTGCAAATCATGCGATTAAGAGATAATTATTTTTTTTTTAATTATGGCAATATACAGAGGACATTTTACACGAAAAGGAACAATTGTTAGGGATCGAGCCATTATAGAAGAAAAAAATAAGGATGTTTTCTAGACCACTATAATAAGTATAGAACAATTACGCGAGTTAATTATAAATAATATTTTTCTCGGTCCCTATAAATATTGAACAGTTTAGGAACGGTATAATTTTTATATATAAAGTCAAATAATTATGTTTTTTTAATTAATGAAATTAACTTTATAGAAGGACAAGAAAGATCCTGATGGTACAAGCATTTAGGAAAATTATAATTACCACTAAAAAAAACCCCAACTCTTAACGAAAAATGCCTTTAACGTATTGAACTATAATCCACTTGAGCCTACAAGAAAAATGAGCTTCCTCATTCATTGTTATAACATTTTTTGTACAATTAGTTACTTAAAATTCAGAGCATATTTAACATATTCATATTTTTAATTAAAAACATTCAGGAAGAATTTTTTCCGATTTTTTAAACTTATTATCAACTTTTCAGTTATAGCGAACCAATTATAAATTTAATTGAACATAAATAATTGTTACACACAATTATTATTATTCAGCACAATATTCTCGTAAAATAATGCTAAAAATTTGCAGTTTCTCCTATAATTTTCCACTTTTTATCCACTTCTTAATGAAAATAAAGCAATAACTAATGCAATTTAACAAAACTAATTGTTTAAACAAATTAGTATTAGCATAAAGATTGGAGTTTCAAACGAGGGAAAAAGAATTTTCAACAAGAAAGATAAGTGTTAATCAAGAAAGATGAATTTTCAACTAAAAAAGATGAAGTTTCAACCAAAAATGAAAAAGTTAAATTTTTGGCTAAAAAACAAATTTTCAACAAAAAAAATTTAATTTCCGAATAAGTAGTTTAATTTTCAACCAAAAATATGTATTTTCAACAAAAAAGTTCATTTCCAGCCAACAGAGATGAATTTTCAACTGAATAATTGAATTGTTAAATAAAAAAATAGTTAAAAAACTAATTTTCAACAAAAAAACACAAACAATTTTTGAGTAAAAAAGACGAATTTTTAAGAAAATAGTAAAAATTTTAAATAAGTAGTTTCACTTTAAGTAGTTCAAGTTTAAACCAAATAGTTAATTTTTCATTAAACACAAAAATTAATTCGCACCGAAACATGCAATAGTTAATTTAATATTTCAACAAAAAAAGATTTCAATTTAAAATCCAAAGAATGTTGAATTCAACAAAAAAGGCGAATTTTTAACAAAATAGTTGAATCCTCAACCAAAACAGATTAATTTTCAAGCAATTGCATCATTAACCAAAAAGAGTGAAATTTCAACCTAGCAGATTATTTTTACACTAAAAGAGATGAAATTTATACAAAATACATGAATTTTTCACTTTAAAAAAAATTTTAGTTTTGAAAATTGAAATTTTTAGATTTGAAAATTTTGGGTTTAATTTCATTTTTATTTACAGAATATACAGGTACAGTTCCATAATTTAGAATTATCACATTTTTGATATTTTTAATAGGAAAACTGATAAATAATTGTATGATTTTTGCTGATCTTTTTTTAATAATTTTACTTCATTACTAGATTTGAGAATTTTTTTTCAATTCTTTTTTTAATACATTGTTACTGTTCTTGCAAGCATTCAAAACAAAACAGGAAAGATTATAAATTCATCTAATTGTTAATTATTTAAAATATAAAAGATCTGATACTTTAGCGAGGATGAAACTCACAGGATATCTCTCATATTACTATAAATCTAAAAAGAATCAAGCTGCCATAAATAAAATTAATTCATATTAATTTTTTTGTTCCCAAGATAAAATTTTCCACGTTAAATTTGCCCTAAATGTTTCAATATTCAATTGAGTTTATAGAAAAATCGCCAAGGGCAGACTGTCCGACTTCGTGTGAAATCTGTCTCAATTATTTTTGAAACACCCCATAAAAAACAAAACAGAAGAAAAACAGCAGAAGGATAAAAAAAGGAGAGAAGTTTCGAAAATGTTGGCTCTTCTGGAAAGTTAAGGCAAAGATGTTTCACACGAAAAGCTACTAAAAGTTGGAAAAAACACCTGTTCTTTCTCGAGACTTTAATTACTTTGTTGGTAACTTTCGTTCTAGGGGGGTTGAATGCCTCGAAAGTTGAAGGTGTTTAAAAAGAGAACGAGGGCTGATTTTTATTCAGAGACTTGATTTTCAAAAGGGGAGTACTTTGCTTCCCCCTTGAATACCGGCTGGCGTGTAATAAGAGGAATACTGAAATCAAGATGGCTAATTAAAGCACGTACTTTGATTAGATTGCCGTTGGGTATGCCAATTAAACGGATGTGATATCCAGAACCGTGGCGAAAGTGAAGCAACTAACAGAGCTTCAAAGGAACGACGCTGTTACCTAACTTAAACAGAGATCTACAATTAGAAGACTTTGTCAAACTTAAAGCCATTTATTTGAGATAGCAATTTTCCATTTTAATTTAATTCTGCAAGTTTGGAGAATGATTCAGTACTTGATTACGTTAGGGAGGCTACTCAAAACTTAGAAAATAATTTTTATTTCTATGTTTTTGGTGGCGTGCCTAGAGGCAGGCCAAAACTGGCCAGATATGAAACTTGGGTAATTTGGGGAAACAACAGTATACAGCACAAACCAACAATGACTCTTAGTGTTTTAGTTTTGTCCCTATGCTCCCCCACCATTGACCAAAGTCGGGTGGGACTGACACTATTACTGGACTCAGCACCTTACGACGACGGGCTAATTACATTGGACATGATTTTTACACAGTCATTTAAATTTTTTAATTCAAGGCCTCAAAACTTAACAATTTACCAGCGTCTTTCTAGTTCTGAAAGCAGCTTTTTATACGACAGGAGGACTCGACAGCGAATGCGCATGTGCGGTTTGGTGCGGAGTAGAATAATAGTTCACCGCTCTGTCAACCTTGTACGGTTATGTAACGCGTCAACCTAACCTCAAATGTGAAACGTGATAAACTTGAAAATCATATATTTATTATATAATCTCTTTTTTAAATTTATTTTTATTTATAATTACTGTCATCATTTTTCAATAATTCATTATACTATACATTTCTAATCCTTACGACACTTAAACATATAAATATTTGAATGTTGTATAAATTTTTCTTCATGCAACGGTCACTTTTGCTTCCCCGTGCAATAACATTGTGAAAATTTATGCAATTGTTTTAAAATTTTGTAAATTTCTTTTTCTTCATTATATTGATCAAAAGCATACGAGATAAACAGATTATTTTACGCAAAATATATACATTGGAACTTGGAATTAGAAACGATTCTCGGAACGGCGTAAATCCGAATTGCTTCAATCCAAGTTCAGTTTTTTGAAAAAGCGTTAAATACGAGAAAAAATAACTTTTATTTGTTTTCTACTTACAAGTTGCTAAGTTTTGAAAAGATTTTCGAAACCGAGTGAATTAATCTTCATTTCTAAATCTTTAAAAATGAATAATTTTAAATTTAAAATCGTTGAAATTGAATGTATTGAAAGGTAAATCTTCATAATTAAATTATTGCAACATAAAACGTTCAAAAATGCATATGTATTTTCAAAAGTTTAAAGTTTACTTTATATTATATTATTGCAAGTTTTATAATTTGCAATTCTTTATTTAAAAAATTCGAGAATTTCGAATTGTAAATCTTCGAAATTAAAAACCTGCAACATAAGTATTTAAAATTACATACTTTAAGTTTAAATCTTAAATTGAATAATTTGCAATTCGACATATATTTTTTTAATTCAAGAATGTTTAATTCTAGCTCTTCAACAGTGTAGAACTTTAAATTTAAATTCTTTAAATTTGAAGAGTTTTTAATTTTGAAAACCTACATCTGCAAGTTTTACGTTTTAAAATCTAAAATTGTGGAACATTTATGATTTACATTTGAAATTTTTTTTAATATAGAAGATTTATAATTTAAAGCTTTTGACACTTGACCAAAATTAGGAACTTTTATTTATAATATTTAAAATTAAATAAATTGAAATAAGTCTTCTTCATTGATTACGTTTCAATTTTAAATCTTTGTAATTGAACTATTTCAAAAAAGCTTTCAAAATTGCATTATTTTCAATTATACACATTAAATATTGAAGTCTTTTATTGCAAATTTTCATAATAATCGAACATTTTAAATTTTGAAAATTGAAAACTTTGAATTTTTTTATTTTTGAAAAATTACAATAGGAAAGTAAACAAAATTTTAATTTTAAATCTTTATAATGGCATATTTAAAGTATTTAAAGTTTTTAAATATTTTAACCAGTGTTGTGAAGTCGTTTGAAGTATAATTTATATTTTTATTGAACATTTTATAATTTTTCATTTCTGTACTTTCAAAACTCAAGAATTTCGAATTTTCAATCTTTGAAATTGAAATCTTAAAAATAGAATATGTAATTCTTCATGTATTTTTGAAATTCAAGAATGTTTCATTGTAACTCTACAAAATTGTAAAACTTATAAACCCAAATCATAAAAATTGAAAACTTGAAGTTTTTATTTTTGAAAAATTATAATGAGAAATCATACAAATTTTAATTTTACAATTAAAAGTGCTGTAATTTTAAATATTTTCATTTAAAATTTCTTAAATTTGTACGTTTTGCAATTTATATATCTTTAAAATTGAATCAATTTCGATTTCAAAACTTCGTAATTTAATTTTTTTAGTTTCAAATTTAAAAATGGAACTATTCCAAAGAAAGCATGCAAAAATTGAATAATTTTCTATCAGACGCATTAAACATTGAAGACTCTTTAATTGCGAATATACATAATTAAAAAATTTTCAATTGTAAATCTTCGAAATTGAACTATTAAAAAAAAGGATCAAAATTACATACCTTTAAATTTAAATCTTTAAAATGAATAATTTAATAATTTTTGTTAATACATCTTTAATATTTAATCAATTTCAATTTTAAATGTTCACAATTGAATCTTTTTCAATCATTTATTTTAAAATAGAACTATTCTAAAGATAGAATTTAAAATTGCGTAATTTTCTATTATACACATTTAATATTGAAGAGTCTTCAGTAATTGCAAATATTCAGAATTGACAAAGTTTCAATTGTAAGTTTTCAAAATTGAAATATTAAAAAAACGTCGAATTGAAAAAAAACTAAAATTATATATCTTCAAAATACATATTTCTGCATTATTAGTATCCTTAGGATACGCATTTTTATCAAATAGTTACGTAATTTATGTATGGTCCCTAATGCATATTCTGAAAAATGCACCATCATTTTTTCAACAAACAATAAACACAAACGAAATATTTTTAAGCAAAAATATTTCAAAATTTAATGTTGTTTTATGAATTATTCATATAAATTTTTTACTCAAAAGCCGTTGAAATATTCGATTATTTTTGATTAATTTATATTACACTACTGTCGAAAATTATGAGATAGATTGACGCAAGCACTATTAAAAATCACTGCTGGCATTGAACCACGATAACTCAGCGAAAAAAGATGACAGGGCATTTAAACGAAACAAAAGTTGGAAAGCCTATGAAATTCCACGTCTAGTAATATCGAACAGGTTTTTTTGATCTGCTGAAGAGAATACAGCACGTGATAAGTTTCAAAAAAATTCTAGATTTTCTAAAATTTTGTACCT
>JAAAKG020093565.1:813-16213 GCA_010014905.2 Druon quercuslanigerum
AATTAAATTTTTGAAACTTTTAACAATAAAAAAAGGACACAAAAAAAAACGATTTTTTGAAAGAACCACCCCCCCCCCCCCCCCTTAAGTCTTTGCCAAAAAAATAAAGCGAAGAAGTCTGAAGTAAAGTGCTTGAAGCTGAAAATCGTTTGGCTTTGGTGAACGGCGTTGCATTTCCCCCGGCATTTTCGAGTGCAGCGGAACGATCTTTTCCCGTTAAATCGGCATTACTGATCGTCCTTGAGGTCGTCGTCGATCGGCTTGAGAATGGCACGTTTACCACCACGTTGGTAGTTTCTTTGTCGCTTGCGGGTTCGGGAGTGCATGCACGTTAGATGGGATTCAGGTGTGACCGGGGTGGCCGGGTGATTGGAGGGGGGAGGGGTGGCTGAAAGTG
Organism: Druon quercuslanigerum; assembly: GCA_010014905.2. NCBI lineage: Eukaryota > Metazoa > Arthropoda > Insecta > Hymenoptera > Cynipidae > Druon > Druon quercuslanigerum. The sequence goes on from JAAAKG020093565.1 coordinate 1,211, forward strand.
ATAGAGGGGCCGAGTGAGGGGCCGAGGGGCCACTTGTATCAACTTGGAGGCCGCCCGGTTCCAAGTCGCATTAGAACGCTCAAAGATTATTACTTAGCCAACCTCGTGATCCTAAGGCATCCATAATAATCCGCGGCCGAACGCCATTTATCCCACCGCGAGTCTATCCACGAAACAAAATAAATTTCAAAGATCGTTCTTTCCAGCGATCGATCGCTTGATTGCCGAAGAGGAAAAGAATAGTCTTGCTTCGGTGATCCGAGGATCGAAGGTCACTGATTCTCCTCGATGATTTTTATTTGCTGATTAAACTAAAGGGGCCATCCACTGATTACGTAGCCGCTTTGGTAACGTTCAGATATTATGTAATATTAAAAAAGGGGGAGGGGTTCTTTTTTCGTTATGCTTTGCTAAGGGGGGGGGGGGCGGATTTTTTAATCGAGTACTACATTTTCAATATTTAAATTAACCTATTAACTTTATACACTGTGCAATATGAAAAATGATATATTCCGAAATGTTAGCGATTAAATACTTTTTATTTATTTAGATTTTTAATGTGTAAAAAGTTTCAACTCAATAATTTTGGATACTGAATCTACAACAAAACTTTTGTCTCTAATATTTCAACTGAGAGAATCTGAAAATAATATAAAAAGTTTCCGTAAAATTTTTTAAATTAAAAGATTCTATACTTATTTTAATGTTTGAGGAAAAATTTAGATTACTGGATACACTATTCGAAAATTTTCAAAATGAATAAATCTGCAACAGATGATAAACTTTTTTCAAAATAATTTAACGTTTAATAGAGTAGTTCCAGTTTTAACCAAAATAAAAGGAATAAAATTTGAGAAATTTAAATTATATTAAAATCTAATTCAAAAATCCTACCTAACGTCCAATTATCAAATTGATGAAAATTCCTGCAAAAAACAGGAATCTAACGACCAAATTTGTACCACACTGAGCAATCAAACAAGAAAAAAATTTTTTCAATTGCAATCTGAAAAAAATTCTTGTTAAAAACAAAAATTTCAGACAAAAATAAAAAAGAGGAAAGAAAAATGAGAAGGCAACCAATCACATCCCCTTCCTTCTTTTTTTCTTTCTTTTGTCTTTTTTATTATTAATATTATCAAATCACAAAAAAAAAAACATTGAAAATAAAATCAAAAAATAAATAATGAAAAATATATAAAATGACATTACCAACGTTTCGGCACTCATACAGCACCTTTATCAAAGACAAGGAAAATTTGATTGGTTGCCTTCTCATTTTTCTTTCCTCTTTTTTATTTTTGTCTGAAATTTTTGTTTTTGATAAAAATTTTTTTCAGACTTTGTTTTTTTGCAGGAATTTTCATTATCAAAAGGATTTTAAAAAAAGGTGATAAATATTCAACTGGAATACTTGAATTTTCAAACAAAAAGATGAAATTTTCAAATATAGATGAAATAATAAATTTTCAATAAAAGAAAGTTAATTTCAAACCAAAAATCAAACAAATATTTTAAAAAAAGTTAAGTTTTAATTAAAGGAATAAAAATTTTACAAAGGAGTTTAAGTTTTACCTGAGTAGCTTCAATTTGTTAAAAAATGCGAATTTTCAACTAAAACGATGAATATTTAACTAGAATATTTAAGTTTTTAGACAAAAGAATGAATTTTCAAACATGAAGATTAATTTTCTACCAAGAATCTTGTTTTTCAATAAAAGACATGAAAGTTTAACAAAAAATATTTCAAAAAAAAGAAGTGATTTTTAAAGCAATCTTTATTAATTAAATAAAATAATTTTTGATTATTAAATAAAAAAGAAAGTGTTTTCAACAAAAATATACGGATTTTCAAATAAAAAATATCAATTTTCAACAAGAAAAAAGTAATTTTGAGAGCAATATTTACATTGTCACACATAGTGATAAATTTTCAAATAAAATGATGAATCTTTAACTAAAATAGTAACATTTTAAATCAAAAGTTTTAAAAAAAAATTTTGGTAACAACAAAAATTTCAACAAAATATTTCAAGTTTCAACTGGGATATGTAGTGAAATTTTCAGTAAAGAAAATTAATCTTCAGCCAAAGAATAAACGAATTCCTTAGAAAAAGTAACCAGCGTTTTTATTTAAAAAAAAAATTTATACAATTAATTCACAAACATTTCAAAACATTTCTAATTATTTTCTAAAATTTTTTAAAAAATTAGAAATAATTTTCAAGCAAAATCTTTCAATTTTTGAAGATTAAAAATATTAATGAAAAATGCGAGTTAGTTTAAGTTATTTAGAAATTTTAAAAAGATTCAAAATTAATTTAAAATTTGCAACTATTGCAAAAAAAATGTAAATATACATTCCTGAATATTTTAAAATAAAAATTTTGAAACTTCTTGAGGATTTTAAAAGGATTACCGATAATAAAAAAATGTTCTTAAAATTCATGGAAAAAATGTAACTGATTTCTGATTTTTTTAAATAAATATTTAAAGAATATTTATATGCATTTAAATAGATTACGAAAGATTTTGGATAAAGTTTTAAAAAATCCATTTAAAATTTGAAAATATTTCAAAAGATTTGTAACAAAATGTTAATTTTGGAAGATTGAAAAAAAAAATTCGAAGCTTTTTAAGAATTTTAAATGGCCTAATGTAAATAAAAAAATACCTACAGTTCCTGGGAAAATTTAACCTAATTTATTATTTTGAAAATAAATTAAAAAAAGAAAATTAACATCGGTTTTATAAAATTTTAAATTATTGTCTATCAATCTTTGAATCTCTCACAATTCATGAATTACTTAAAACTGATTTTATGTGTAAAAAAATCAATTTAAAAATAATTACAAATTTTTTTTACAGTTAACAACATTTCCAAACTTGTCAAAACAAAATTTGAAAGTTTTGAAGGCATATATTTTAATTTTTGAGAATTTCAACAAAAATTTTTGAAAAAATCGAAGAATTTTAAAAGATATTTAGAAAGCCTAAAAGTTTCAAAAATGTTTGATTTTTAATAAAATATACATTTTTAAAGCTTTTTAAGAAGTTTAAAAACTTTTAAAAAAATAAAAAACTTTCTTGAGATTCCTGGAAATTTTTTTAATGAATTCTAATTTTGAAAAATTGATTTAAAAAAATCAAAATTTTCAAAATATTATTATAGTTTCAAAATATTTCAACAAATTTCGAAAATGTCTAAAAGATTGAAGGGCGATTTTCTAGATTTTAAAAAATAAGACAAAATTTTAGAAATAGTTGGAGTCAGCTTAAGAGATATTTATTTTCCAAACTTCTAAAAGTACTAAATATTTATCAGAATGAGTCGAATTTTTCCTAAAAAGATATATTTTAAAAATTTAAAAACAAATGTAAAAATAATCTTAATATATAAACTTTTCTTTTTTTTCTTTCATGACTGAAAAAGGTTTTTTTTTTTTTAAATTTGAAATATTTGGTTGTAAAAGTTCGTGTTTTTTGTTTGAAAATAAATCTGTTTTTGTTAAACATGCTTAAGCAATTTAAGATAAAAAATTTAATTGGTTATAAAATCGATTAAAATTAAAAAATACATTTAAAAATTTCAATGTTTAAACTAACATGTAAAAATTATACACTTTACTTGATTAAAATTTAAGTATTCTAAAATATTAGCGATGAGATATTTTTAATTTTGACAAATTTTTAGAATGTACAAAGTTTTAGCTCAAAAATGTTTGATATTGAATAATTAAGTTTAAAAAGGCATTTTTAAATTCTAATGTTTAAAATAACATATAAAAATTATACACTACACTTGATTAAAAATTAAATATTCTAAAATATTAGTGATGAGATATTTTTAATTTTTATAAAGTAGAAAGTTTCATGCATTTTTATATTTTTAAATTTTTTTAAAAAGTAGTTTTATGTTTAACAAAAAAGATAAATTTTCAACCAAAAATTGAATAATTAAATTTTCAATGAAAAATTAAATAATTAAATTTTCAATGAAAAATTGAATAATTAAATTTTCAATTAAAAATTGAATAATTAAATTTTCAATAAAAAATTTATTTTAAACCAAAAATCAAAATAATATTCAATAAAACAGTTAAATTTTCAAACCGAAGAGATGAATTTTTAACAAAGGAGTTTAACTTTCAACTAAGTAATTTTATGTGATAACCAAAAAGATTAATTTTCAACTCATTTGATGGATATATAATTCGAATACTTGAATTTTCAACCAAGATTGATTTTCAAATAAAAAAGAAATTTTTTTAGTAAAATAAATCAATTTTTAACTAAAACAGAGCAATTTTTAATCAAAAATCGAATAGTTAAATTTTTATTTAAAATTTTTTTTGTTTAATCAAAGAAATGTATTTTTAATTAAAATGATAGAATATTTAATTGTATACTTACATTTAAAATTTTTAAAAAACATTAAGTTTCTACAACAGAAAAAAAGTAATTTTGAAAGCAATAGTTACATTTTCAAACAGAGTGGCAAATTTCCAACTAAAATGATGAATCCTCAATTGCAATAGTGAAATATTAAACCAAAAGTTTAAAATAATAATAATTTTTAACAGCAACAAAAATTTTAACAAAATACTTAAGATTTCAACTGAAATAGTAAAATTTGCCATAAAGAAAAATAATTTTCAGCCAAAGAAAAAACAAATTTTTAACTAAATATCCTTTAAGCAATTGAGGAGATGAATTTTGAATTCAATTTATGAATCTTTAGCCAAAACATATTAATTTTAATAAAAGAGTTTAACTATAAACCAAGTAATTTAATTTTTTCCCCAAAAAGATGAAATCTTGACGAAAAATGTAGAAAGAGTAATTAAAGTTTAAACTACACTAGAAAAATTTTCATATAAAAAAAATTAATTTCCAGTCCACAATAAACGGTTTTTCTACTAATGGAGATTTTCTATTCAACAGATAGAAGATTAATTTTCTACTAGAAATAACGAATTTCTAATAAAACTCTTGGACGTTTAAAGAAAACGATCAATTTTTAATCAATAATATAACATCAGAAATTTCAGTTAAGATAATTAATTATTAATTAAAAATTATTAAAATTGAATTTTTGAAGCTATTTCGTAAAATTTAAAATTTTTTTTAACAGGCTTCAAATAACTTTACGATATTTAAAAAAATTTTAATACGGATTTTAAATGATTTTAAGATTTTAGGATATCCTAAAAAATTCCAAAGAATTTTAAAGGGCTGAAAAATATTTAAAGGATTTTTAAAAGATTTGAAATATTTTACACTATTTTAAAGAATTTCAAGGAAATTAAAAAAAATTTCTAAGAACTGTTATTTTTTGAACAATTTCAAGGAATTTTTTTGCGGTTTTAAGAAATTTTTAAAAAATTTTGGAAGTTGGTGAAAGATTGAGGCCATGTAAGGTTTTAGGATATTTTTAAATGTTTAAAGGGATTTTTCACGAATTTCAAAGGAGTTTATCTGAATCTTATCAGGTTAATATTTAAATTAATTGGTTAAGAATTTAACTATTTTGTTGAAAATTAAATTGTTTTCTCGTAGATTCAACATTTTTATTAAAAAGGAAACTTTTTAAATAAAAAAATTAACTGTTTGGTAATAAATCGTATTTTCGAATAGAAAATTCGTAGTTTTGGATTAAAAGTTTATCTCATCTTTTTGGTAGAAAAGTTCTTGCTTTTTCGTACATAATGATCATAAATTTGTTTTATTTAAAAGAATTTATTTTCTTATTTTTGTGAAATTTTTTATTTTCCCCATTTTCGGACCATTTGGTTGAGGTTTAATCTTCTTTTTTTTGTAAATTTGAAAATTTGGTTAAAAATTTAACTATTTTGTCGTAAATTCGACATTTTTATTAAAAGGGAATCTTTTTTATCCAAACATCGACTGTTTTGTAAAAAATCGTGTTTTTGAATAGAAAAAGAATATTTTATATACTTTAGGGCATTTAAAAAGATTGCAAAGATTTTTTTTATAAATTTCAAAAATTTTAATGAATTTTAAGAAACTTTAAAGGATTTAAAAGATTTTAGTGTATTTTAAAAGATTATAAAATTTTTTTAAATAATTGTAATCATTTGAAGAGATTATAAATGGCTTTTAATATTTCAGGTAATTTTACAAGATCCCAAGGAATTTTTAATTTCTTCGAATTATTTGAAGGTTTTCCATAGAGTTTGTAATATTTCAAGTTATTTAAAAATATTCCTAAAGATTTCTAAGAGATTAAAAAAATTACAAAAAATTTTCAGGAGATTAAATAAATTTTCAGGAGATTAAAAAAGTTTGAAGGCATTTCAAGAATTATCATCAGATTTTATTTAATGCAAAAATTACATTTCCTTAGCTGGGGGAGGGGTCTAAAATATTTTGTTATGACTTCTTACAAGGGGAGTGGGGTAAAAATGTAAAAAAAATATTTTGTTTCATTTACGGATTCCTTTGATTTTTAAAGCAAAATGTCCCACAGAAAAATAATTTAGACAAAACTCTGCGAAAATTAAAAAAGGACCTTTTCCTAACATAAAATCCGCATCCCCATTTTTATAAAATTATTCGTGTCTCATTTTTTCAAATTAATTAATTTCTGGAATTAGCAGTTCTTAAAGAAAATTTGTAGATCAGAAAATTTTGCGTGAATAAAAAAAAAATTAATCATCTCCAAGACACATGTAATTTGAAAAATATATGACTTGTAAATTATAATAAGAGACCAATGTAAGCATCTATGAAAGACAAGAAAAAAAAATTTTCCCGGCAGTGGGGTTCGAACCCGCAACGTGATAACTATGAGACTTTGTATTTTTGTAAATTACCCAATCACGTGACCATCTTGGCCAATTTGTCTCAAAGTATTATCAAATCTTTAAAATATATTATTTGTCTTCAATTTTTCAAAAATTCATAAATGTACTGAAAAAAAATCAAATCGTAGTTAAATTTTTGAGCCCAAGTTGAAATCGAATTCTAAATTCTACAAAAAGTTTTATTAGGAAAAGTAAAAATTCAATACTCGTTTTTATTTAAAAATAAAAGATCGATTCGAAAACCAAAAAAAGAGTATCAGTATTCAAGACTTTGTATATAAACTTATCTAAATATATTTTTTTGTGAAAGATAATTATCTCTCAGGAAAAAAAAATATATTTAAATGATTTTTTATTCATTTTTTTGAATCAATACTACAAAATACGCAGACAGTGACTAGCAATTATTTTTTTGCGTATTATTTAAAATAAAGAGTAAATTAATTGAAAATTTATCCAACGAATCTTTTCATCCGAATACTTTTAACAGCCATTTCATGATATCATCCAATCTGAATTTTGCCTTCATCATTCAACTCATGATTTATTTTCCCGGTTTGAAGATTTATCCTTTCCCCAGCTTTTCCGCATTTTTGCTCTTCGTTTTTTTTGTTGTTGACTCAGAATGATTATTTTCTAAAAACTTTGAAACATGAAACATAAAGGCAGGATTCGCATTAAGTAAGAGGCTGTGCGGTGACAAGGACTCCTGCATTTATGGATCTTTTCAAAGAAGTTCGACAGCAATATTATACGATTCGAGTTATGTAGTTACAAAAAAGAAAATTGAAGACCTTGAAACGACACAAATAAATTGTTCTCATAAAATGAGACAAACAAAATTCTTAGATAAATTGCATCAGATTCATTAATTATTAAATTTTATCGAGGAAAATGTATATTAAAAGATTTTAAATATCTGTTCAAAGGAATAGATAATTCTATCATAAAAAAAACTAATGTCACCAAATATCTCAAAAAATTCCGATATATTCTTTTTAAACAATTTTATTGGTTGAAAAATTGTCTGAATATGACTTTTACAACAAGAAAAAAAATTTATTGAACTGATAAATCAGTTATTTGTTTAATTCAATTATTTGAAATAATCAAATTTAATACATTGTAAAAGTCTCACTTGAAACAAATTTTTTTTTTTAAATTTCCTCTTGTATCGATAACACACTTTTCAATAAAAAAACCTGGGTACTTTATTATTTTACAAGAAAATTAAAACGTTCTAAATTTCTAAAATTTGCGATAAATATATTTTTTTTAACAAAAGGTATGAATTTTGCACCAAATAGTTCAATCTCCAACCCAAAAGATGAATTTTTAACTCAAATTAGGTATCTTCAACCAAATCAGTGAATTTTCAACTAAAATAATAAATCTTTAAAAAAAAATTGTGATATAAAAAAAGTATCAAGACCAGAGTCAAATTTTAACCAAATAGTTGAATTTTCAAGAAAAAAGATTTATTTTATTTTAAACAAACACCATATTTTAGTATAATGCCTACATTTTTTAACGAAATAGTTCAATTTTCAACTTAAGTGATCAACATTTTTACAAAAAAAAACATTTTTCACCAAAAAGGTAATTTTGAACAAGATAATTGAATCTTCAACTAAAAATATATTTTTTAACTTAAAGTGAGATAGTTAAATTTGCAGTTAAAAAAAGAATTTTGAACAACAAAAAAAAACAAATTTTTAGCAAAATATTTGTATTTATAACTAAAGTGATAAATTTTGGAATGAAGAGATTCACCTTCGATTAAAATAGATCAATTTTTCATGAAGAAGATGAATTTTCAACCAGAAAGATTAATTTTCTACAAAAACTATGAATTTGGAACTCAAAACATAAATTTTCAACCGTAAATAAATTTTTAAATTTTAAATTAAAAATATTCATTTTCAAACTGACAAAAAACAAAATTTTTAAAAAATTGCTTAATTTTTGACAGTTAAGAGGAATTTAAAAAAAAAATTCTGTGCAACAAGAAAACAAGTCAACCAAATTATTAAATTTTTAATTCGAGAACGTATTTTGTATAAAACAGTTAAATTTTTAAAACAAAAATATGAATTTTAAATAAAAATGTTCAGTTTCAACCAAATAGTGGATTTTAAATATCTAAAAGACGCATTTTCAACAAAAAAGATGAACTTGTTAAAATTTTGATATTTTCAAACAAATAATTAAATTTTCAATAAAATAATAAAACCAGTAGAACGTAAGATATAATTGGCTTTTTTTCAAACTATTAACAAAGATTAAGAATTAATGCACGACCGATTTTCTAAATCAAAATTTCCAAATAATTAATATTATTTCATGTGATAAAGTTTATTCATAAATGTTTTTAAATTTTATTGATGAGCTACGGTGTGAAGAAAAATAAACTTTTTCTTTAATATTTAATAGAATTATTTATTTATTTTAGTATATTCATATAAATTTATTTAAAATTTGGTTAAAAAGAGAGAAAATTTTATTTGTAAATGATTTTTAAACATTGGGAAATAATTATACTCTTAACATTTTGTAAATAAATCAATAACATTAAATCATGGGCAAAAACTCACTTTGAAGAATTTGCTAAAAATAATGTAGAAGCTTTTTAATAATTTTGAAATAATTCAGATTTATTTTTCTTAGAGATTTATGGAGAAATTTAAAATGAAACAGGTTTTATTTCAAAAAATTATTTATTAATTTTTAAGATTTCAAAATCTGTCGAAAAAGAATCTAGAATAAGATTTGCAGATTCAAGAGAATCAAAAAAGTTCTTAAGATTTCAGAAAAAATGTCCTGCAATATTTTATTTAAGAGTACAAAAATTAAAAAAATGTTTTCAAAGTTTAAGAAATACGTAGAAAAGTTTTGAAGAGATTTTTAAATAATTATAAACTTGAAAAGATTTTAAAACTTCATAAAGTCAACGTAGATTTTTGAAAATTTTGTAACGAAATTTAAAATTTTTTTAAGAATTCTGAATGCTTTCAAGAGAATAAAATTTCTTTTAAGTATTCATGAGAAAATTTGAATTTATTTTTTAATTTCTTTAATGAAGTCTAAGAGAAAATTGATAAGGATTTCAAAACGTTTAAAATTGTTTTTTCAATGTTTGCAAAACAAGGTAAAATATTTTAAAGAAACATTTTACAAGATTACAAAACTTTATGAAAAATGTATATTTTGAAAAAAAGGTCTTTTATATTTTTTCCAGGTTTTAAAAGAATGTAAACGAAATTCTGAAGATTTCTGAGAAAATTAATAAATGATTTTTTATTTTACAAAATTTATTTTTAGATAATATTCAAAGCGATTTTAAAACATCCTAAAAGATTTCCAAAATTTTCAAAAAACAGTCTGAAAGATTTTAAGGAAACTTTTTTAATGTTGCAGAATATTTAAAAGGTTAAGTGAATTTTAAGTCAATTTAAGTAAATGTTAAGTAAAATTAAGTTAATTTTTTAAAGTGGACAAAAAGTAATCACCCTTGAATTAGTTTATGTTTTTTAATTGAAAATTCACTTCTTTGATAAAAACCTCAAGTATTTTGCTGAAAATTCATCTTTTTTTGGTAGAAAGCATTTTTTTTAATTGTTGAAGTATCTGTAAAATCAACTGTTATATATTTTGTTAAGAATTTATATTATTTTTTATAAAAAATTCAACTACTTAAACTTCTTTGCGAAAAATTTGTTTTTGTTGTTCTAGATTCATAATTTTAGTTAAAAATCCATCTTTTAGCTTTAAAATACATTTTTTGTTGTTAAAATTCATTTTGTTGACATACAATTTAACTATTCCATTTTTTGTTGTAACTCATCTTTTTTATTTGAAAATTCATAGATTTAGTCGAAAATTCGCTTCTTTTCGGTCAAAAATAAATCTTCCTGGTGGACAATTCATCTTTTTTGTTGCAAATTTAACAATTTGGTTTAAAAACTCATTTTTTAATTAAAGATTCAGTAGTTTTGCTTGAAATGTTACGCATTTAAATAGCTTTAAAATCAATTTCATGTAGCAGCTACATTAATTCTATTTAAAAGGATTAATTTTCCTATTTTCGTAAATTTTCTGATTTCCCCTGTGAAATTTGACAATTTGGTTAAAAATTAAACTTTTCAGGTAAATAATTCAATTAGTTGTTTAAGAACTTAACTATTTTGTTAAAAATTAAATTGTTTTCGCGTAAATTCAACATTTTTAGTAAAAAGGAAACTTTTTAAATAAAAAAATTAACTGTTTGATAAAAAATCGTATTTTCGAATAGAAAATTTTTTCTTCTGGATTGAAAGTTCATCCTTCTATGTACAAAAGTTCTTGCTTCTTCGTACCTAAATTCTTCGTACGTAAATTAATTTTATTTAAAGAAATTTAATTTCCCATTTTTGTAAATTTCCTTATTTCCCCTGTTTTCAGACTATTTGGTTAAAGTTTAATCTTATTTTTTGCAAATATACAAATTTGGTTAATAATTATTCTTTGCAGGTTAATAATTAAATTATTTAATTAGGAATTTAACTATTTTATTGAAAATTACTTTTTATTAAATAGCAATCTTTTTTTATAAAAAAAAAACAGTTTGGTAGAACAATCGTCTTTTTGAATAGAAAATTCGAGCTTTTGGATTAAGATCTTTTTTGGTAGAAAAGTTCTTACCTCTTTGTACCTATTGAGAATTAATTTATTTTATTTGATAGAATTTATTTTCCTATTTTCGTAAATTTCCTTATTTACCCATTTTTATTCTTTTTTATTCTTACTTCTTTGTATTATTTAACAATTTATTTAAGAATTCATCTTTTCAGGTTAATAATTGAATTATTCGGTTAAGAATTTAACTATTTTGTTGAAGATTATTGTTTTTTTTTCGTAAATTCAACATTTTTATTAAAAAGGAATATTTTATACCAAAAAAATAACAGTTTTCTAGGAAAATCGTCTATTTGAACAGAAAATACGTCCTTTTGGATTGAAAGTTTATCTCATCTTTTTTGATAGAAAATTTGCTTCATTTAAAAGAATTTATTTTCCCATTTTTGTCAATTTTTTTATTTCTCCTGTTTTCAGACCATTTGGTTGAATTTTAATTTTATTTTTTGAAAATTTGACAATTTGGTGAATAATAAACCTTTGCAGGGTAATAATTTAATTATTTAATTAACAATTTAACTATTTTGTTGAAAATTAATTGTTTTTTTTTCGTAAATTCAACATGTTTATTAGAAAGAAATATTTTTTTATCGAAAAAACAAGAGTTTGTTAAAAAATCGTCTATTTGAATGGAAAATTCGTCCTTTTGGGTTGACAATTCATCTTTTTTGGAAGAAATGTTCTTGCTTCCTCGTACCTAATGATTATGAAATAGTATAATTTAAAAGTAGTAATTTTCCTATTTTTGTAAATTTCCGCATTACCCCTGTTTTTAGACCATTTGGTGGAATTTTAATCTTATTTGTTTGTAAATTTAACAATTTAGTTAAAAATTCATCTTTTGAGGTAAATAATTTAATTATTTGGTTACGAATTCCATTATTTGGTTGAAAATTAATTGTTTCGTCGTAAATTCAACATATTTATTAAAAAAGAATTTTTTTTATAAAAAAATAACAGTTTGGTAATAAATCGTTTATTTGAATAGAAAATTCGTCCTTTCGGATTGAAAGTTTATCTCATCTTTTTTGGTAGAAGAGTTCTTGCTTCTTCGTACCTAATGATAATAAATTTATTTCATTTAAAAAAAGTTTGTTGTTGTAAATTTTCTTATTTCCTCTATTTTTAGACCATTTGGTTAAAGTTTAATCTTAATTTTTTTTAAATTTGAAAATTTGGTTGATAATTTATCTTTGCAGCTTATTAATTCAATTATTTAGTTAAGCATTAAACTATTTTGCTCAAAATTAATTGTTTTGTCGTAAATTTAACACTTTTATTAAAAAGGAATATTTTTTTATCAAAAAAATAAAACCTTGGTGAAAAATCGTCTTTTTGAATAGAAAATTCGTCCTTTTGGAAAGACAGTTCATCTTTTTTAGAAGAAAAGTTCTTGCTTCTTCGTACATAATGATTATAATTTTGTTTGTTGTTGTAAATTTTCTTATTTCTCCTGTTTTTAGACCATTTGGTATAAATTTAATCTTATTTTTTTGCAAATTTGACAATTTGGTTAAAAATTCGTCTTTGCAGGTAATTAATTTAATTATTTAGTTAAGCATTAAACTATTTTGGTAAAAATTTAATTGTTTTGTCGTAAATTCAACAGTTTTATTAAATAGGAAGCTTTTTTCATCAAAAAAATAACAGTTTGGTAAAAAATTGTCTTTTTGAATAGAAAATTCGTCCTTTTGGATTGAAAGTTTATCTCATATTTTTTGGTAGAAAAGTTTTAGCTTTTTCGTACTTAATAAATATAAATTTATTTTATTTAAAAGAATTTATTTTCCTATTTTCGTCAATTTCCTTATTTCCCCTGTTTTCAGACCATATGGTTAAAATTTAATCTTACTTTTTTGCAAATTGGAAAATTTGGTTAATAATTCAATTGTTTAATTAAGATTTTAACTATTTCATATTAAATAGGAATCTTTTTTATCAAAAAAATAACAGTTTGGTACAAAATCGTCGTTTTGAATAGAAAATTCGTCCTTTTGGATAGACATAGTTCTTCTTTTTTAGAAGAAAAATTCTTGCTTCTTCGCACCTAAATGCTTCGTACATAAATTAATTTTATTTAAAGGAATTCATTTTCTGTTTTTTTTAATCTCCTTATCTCCTCTGTTTTCAGACTATTCGGTTGAAGTTTAATCTTATTTGTTTGCAAATTTGACAATTTAATTAAAAATGCATCTTATTCAGGTTAATAATTAAATTATTTACTGAAGAATTTAACTAGTTAAAAATTTAATTGTTTTTTCGTAAATTGAACAGTTTTATTAAATATATTTTTTTTATCAAAAAAATAGGAAGGAAGGAAAGGAAATAGGTAGGAATCTTTTTTTATCAAAAAAATAACAGTTTGTTACAAAATCGTCGTTTTGAATAAAAAATTCGTCCTTTTGGATACACAGTTAATCTTTTTTGAAAGAAAAGTTATTGCTTCCTTGTACCTAATGATTATAAATTTATTTTATTTAAAAGACTTTATTTTCCTTTTTTGCATATTTCCTTATTTCCCCTGTTTTCAGACCATTTTGTATAAATTTAATTTTATTTCTTTGCAAATTTGACAATTTGGTTAAAAATTCGTCTTTGCAGGTTAATAATTTAAATATTTAGTTAAGCATTAAACTAATTTTTTGGAAATTTAATTGTTCTGTTGTAAATTCAACAGTTTTATTAAATAGGAATCTTTTTTTTTTAAATAACAGTTTGGTAAAAAATCGTCTATTTAAAATAGAAAATTCGTCCTTCTGGATTAAAAGTTTATCTCTTATTTTTTGGTAGAAAAGTTTTTGCTACTTCGTAACTAATTATGATAAATTTATTTTATTTAAAAAAATTAATTTTTTTATTTTCGTAAATTTCCTTATTTCCCCTGTTTTTAGACCATTTTGTATAAATTTAATTTTATTTCTTTGCAAATTTGACAATTTGGTTCTAAATTAATTTTTACAGATCAATAATTAAATTATTTAATTAAGAATTGAGCTATTTGGTAGGAAATTTATTTGTTTTGTCGTAAATTCAACATTTTTATTAAAAAGCATAATTTTTGTTATAAAAAAAAACATCTTGGTAGAAAAATCGTGTTTTTGAATAGAAAATTCGTCCTTTTGGATTGAAAGGTTATTTAATCTTTTTTGGTAAAAAAATTCTTGCTTCTTCGTACCTAATGATTATAATTTTATTTTATTTAAAAGAATTTAATTTCGTATTTTCGTAAATTTTCTTATTTCCCCTGTCTTCGGATCATTTGGTTGAAGTTTAATCTTAATTTTTCGAAAATTTAGCTAATAATTTATCTTTACAGCCTAATAATTAAATTATTTAATTAGAAACTAAACTATTTTTTGAAAATATAATCGTTTTGTGGTAAATTCAACAGTTTTATTAAATAGGAATCTTTACTATCAAAAAAATAACAGTTTGGTAAAAAATGGTCTTTTTGAATAGAAACTTTGTCCTTTTGGATAGACAGTATAAATTTAATTTTATT
>JAAAKG020093576.1:0-16212 GCA_010014905.2 Druon quercuslanigerum
AATGAAACCCTCCGTGCCCGACTTCAATCCGGGTGATTTAAGGAAAGCGAAAGTTAGCTCACACGACATTGACTGATATATATCGAATTGATTAAATAATTAATTCTGCACCTGAAAAAACGCGACATCAAATTCGACGCGCAATAACACATAAGAATCGCGCGAAAAATTAAAGTGGACAATAAATTAATTTCATTTAATTGATAAATTTAATAAAATTAAAATAATATTTTTATAATTATAACATTAATATTAATAATAATATATATAAATATTTATAATAGGTACATATAAATGCATAATATCAATATTCTATACACCTGAAAAACATAACCTCCAAATCGACGGATATAGAAAATTAAGAATCGTGCGAAGCATTAAAATCTCCAGTTCCTTTAATTTCTCTTAAATTCGGGTCGAGATGTAAATAGAAGACCGTCTAAGTTTTCCGATCGCCAATCATGCATCTTCGACCTTTCGGATTCAGAAGAGGAGAAGTTGGTTGTGCGCGCAATTACAGTCATGTGCTACGCTACCACCCTGACGCTATCACTCTACAAGAGCTTTGATTGTGTGCGAGGGTAAGTCGTTTCAAATATGGGATCACAGCCTAACAGTCGCAGTCCCTTCTGATTAGTTGCGGTGAGCAGATCAAATCCGGAGCTGACACGAAAGACCCACCTTTACAGATGCTGTACACTAAACTTGCAGTAGAGTGACATTTTTTGCTTTTATCTTTTTTTTTATAATAAAATGTGTGAATACTAATGCCTAACACATGATTTATTGCCTTTTTTACCTGTCCAACCTTAAGCATTTAATTTTAAATAAATGAAGCGGGATATTTTGTTTTCTTAAAACTGTATTATTAACCTTCAAGTTGCCATTTTTTAAGTTGCGTTACCTTCATTTAGTCATAATTAGCTGAGTAAATCACTGCATTCCTACCGAGTAGCAGTAAAAAAAAGAAAGTAATTTCAATTTGTGATGTTATCATGATAAAATATTGGGATGATGATTTTTTTCAATGTTGAAGATAGCAATAATAGTTAACCCTTCGCCTGTAAACGTTGTGCGTCACCTCCCGCCTGTGAAGGTGAGTCTTAGACATCCGGCCGATTTTTCATCCTATTAATATAGCCGAAATATTTCGAAAAAATTCATGCTAATTTTGGAAACCTTCAGCTTCACATATCAATAATAAAATGGTAGAAAAATAAAGGACCCCGCACAATTTCCATTAAAATCCGGCCCCGGTCAAATTGGCTGAAATTGCAGTATAATATAGATCAAAGCCTCCTGACCAAAAAATCCTAATGGACACGAGTCCAAAAAATAAGAAGTTTTCGAGATAGGTGCGGCTGAACGAGAAAAATATGACCACAAGCGAATCTAATGTCCCGCTTGAAACTTGAAGATGAGGTGCATATTTTTCAATAAACTATGAAGAGCACAATCACTGACAATACTGGAAACACTGGTAAGACCAGTCCAACTAATAATGGCAACAGCATGGCGCTGTCCTGGCAATAATAGGCGAAATCATGGCGCTGTCCTGAAAATGTAAATACTGTTCGAAATATTAAAGGTGGAAGGCAGTTCAGTCTATGAATACAAGATCAGTCTAAATATCAAAGGAAAATCCAGTCCAGCTACTAAAGGCCATGTAATGGGACTGCCCTGGCAAAGTGAAGATTTTTCAAAATAATCAAGGCAAGACATTCTGCACAATCAAAGATATTTTGTAGTCTAGATAATTAAGGCAAGGCTATAGGTCAGTCCAACCAACAAAGGCAAGACATGTTATCAGTCCAGTCGGTTAAGACAAGACTATAAATAACATGTCTTGCCTTTGTTGGTTGGACTGATTTATAGTCTTGTGTTAACCGACTGGACTAATAATATGTCTTGGCATTCTTGGTTCGACTGATTCATAGTCTTAAATGAATGGATTAATAACATGTCTTGCCTTTGTTGCCTTGATTATTTTGAAAAATCTTCACATTGCCAGGGCAGTTCCATTACATTGCCTTTAGTAGCTGGACTGGCTTTTGCTTTAATATTTGGACTTATCTACAGTCTTGTATTCATAGACTGAACTGTCTTTCACCTTTCGCCTATTATTGCCAGGGCAGCGCCATGCTGTTGCCCTTATTAGTTGGACTGGTCTTACCAGTGTTTCTAGTATAAATTATCCTGGTTTTTTATTTAAAAATTACATGCTTTAGTTTGAACAGGTAAAAAGGAAATGAATAATGTGTTAAGACATTAGTATTCATACATTTCATTATCCAAAAAAATTTATTTATATGGTTAAAAATAATTATTTTGTCTCAAATATGACTATTCTATTAGTATTCACACATTTTATTCTAAAAAAGCAAGTTAAAAGTAACAACAAAAAATTGCCATTCTACTGCAAATTTGGTATACGCTGCCTGTAAAAGTGGGTTTTCGTGTCCGCTCCGGATTTTATCTGCTTACTGCCACTGTTCAGAAAAGACTGGGACTAATAGGGACCACCAAACTTGGAAGTCAGTTCCATAACTTTTTTTTAGGTCGGGATGGCAGCATCCTTCTTTTGCTTGTTGGGAAATTAGTAACTGAAACCGTTTTGGCCCGGACTTGCAAGACCCACCTCTACAGACTTGTTAAGAATTAGTAAGCAATAAGCCAATATTAAGAAATGAACTTACCAACTATCCAATTTGAGACACTGCAAAGCAATGTCAGTTTATAATGAAACTTTGCTCACTTAGAACACGGTAAATCCTCATATACACACTGTCAGTTGCAAAAACACAATTCACACATATACACTGTTAGTTGAACTACGTTCCAAATTTTTTTTCAATTTTTTGGACATTTTCTTATGGGGTGTGCTTGGTGTACTACTACCATTTTTCATCAAAAAAATCTTCAATTCTTCTTGCATAACATATCCAATTTTTAGAAAAATCGTAAGGGTAAAATATAGTTTTAAAAAATCTAAAACCTTGAGTGTACTCCGTGCGCTGCACACGGCACACTGGGAATGTGTGGCTAGCGGCCACTACCGTTCAGTGGCTATCCCCTCAAAAACTAGCTGACTCAATTTCGAGTTCAAAATTAAAAATGGGAAATGAGAAATTTAGTTAAGACACTTTTCTGTCGATGTAAACGCCTGTAGTTAGCCTCCCAAAAACCGGGATGCTTGATTATTGTGAGTACCCTTGCGTGTTACGAACCAGGGTGCTTGATTATCGTAAGTTCCCCCGCCTCTCACGAACCAGGGTGCTTGATTATCGTGAGTCCCCTCGCCTCTCACAAACCGGGTTCTTGTGAGGCCACTTCAATCTTCATCACTGTTGTCCTCAATACCAATACTATTTGGCTCATATTTTACGAAGCATCTGTACAGTTTTCATGAAATGTGACAATACATTAGATTGTTCTTTAACGTATTGCAATTTGATCGGACCATCTTCATCAATCATTCCAGCTAAGCATGACACTGCCTGTCGTAATTGATATGTTCCCGTGAACAGAATTTTCAAGTCTGTCTCAGTCATTTCTGGAGCCGAAAATGCCTTCTTTTTCTTCTGCCTCTTTAAAGCTTATCAATGGAATTTCTTGCTTCATCTTAAGTTTTCAATTCTTTTAATTCGACCAGGTTCTTTATTGCAGAACTTATTACACCCAGCACACTTGGAGTTCTTTAATATATCCTACATTTTCCACGATGATAAGTCAAATGAATTGTAGAAAAAATTAAACCAAGTAACGAAGTAACCAAACATGCAAAATTAACTTGCATTAACATATCAAAGCACAGCGATAGTCTAAAATGAATTTTATATGATCTCAAACTCTTCGTCCTAATTTCTGCAACCAACTTTAACCCTTAAAAATCACTCCCCATGCAAAAAATACCCTGACAGGTCCAATGCAATGTTTCGATACTCCGCTCAACATCCAAAACCAACCTTTTCCGGAAGATACTTCTTCCATGGCGAACAAAATTGTGCCGTGCTTTCCTTCTAATGATACGTGCTTTCCTCGTAAAATGATCGCTATAAAGAATGAAACGTAAAATTTTTAACCAGGAAAGGAACGTGCACAGTTTCTTTATTTTAAGGACTATTATGTGACTTATGTTCTTATAAATACAACATTCAAATATTTTCGTATTTTTTCCCACATTCATACACAGTCCTTTTAAAATTGAAGGTGAACAGATCAGCAACTGTCATTTTGTGATTGTGAATTCTCTATTATTAAAGCTCTTTCGGCATTAGCGAATACATTCTTATCACGCCTTTCGTGCTAAGCAATTGATTTGGTCCAACATGTTAACTTTTCTACATTATCGTCAACGCTTTTATGTCAAATAGAACACGTTTTTTATATACCTCTGCCTAGGATTTCTTATTCAGATATTGCAAAATAAAGTACAAATTGTAATTATCATGACTACCTTAATATTTGTTTCTTATTTTGCATTAACTATTATTCCTAGCTGCACTGAGGCATACATAATTTCAATAAATTTATATAAAGTCCTTATCTCATAACGGAACCGTCGATGCATTTTACCATGAAATCATGGCCTATCAGGACTATAACGAATATGTAAGTCAAAATAATAATATAATTGTTATTTACCCTTATCTAAATTCCTGACAAAATAAAATTTCCATAAAAAACTTATCGCAAGGGACGTATCTAGTATTCTAAAAAGACACTTTTGACGATATTTGTTTGGAAAATTCTCTACTTTTTGGAGGTTATAATTTTTAAAATCTGCATAAAAGTAAATAAATATATTAAAAGTGAGCATACAATTGATTTTAGATCCAAACAAATTTAAAAACTCATACCTACAAGAAATTTATTTATTTTTATATTTATAATTATTAGTCTGAAGAGGACTTTTTTTCCAATATAGATCATAAGGCAATCCTTGATATAAATTCTATATATTAGGTTAGAGTTTTCAAATTTTGTATTTGGTCTTCAGAAGATGGTAAAAGGATACCAAAAAGATTTTGGAGTGATCAATAGGTCACCTTATATCACTTTTTTGAAAAATAACTGGTAAGTCTAAAAAGTTTTTTTTTATTAATGGAGTTTTCTAATGTAAAATTTAAGTTTCCACTTTTACAATAAAATTCTTCTAGAATTTTTCAACTTTAGTTTTCGGTAAGCATATTAGCATATCGTCGACATAACGATAATAGTATAAAACTCTAAAAATCAGATTTTTAATCATTTCTTCTTCTATATCCTGCATGACCAATTATGTCAACATTAAAGATATCGTGATCCCATGGGTGATCCAAATTTCTGCTTTTAAGTATAGTTAAATTGAAAACAGGAATTACTGACGAAAAATCCGACAGCTTCATCAAATTGTTGAAAATTTAATTTTGTATGAAATTTAATTTGGTCCCAATTCTTTTTGACTAGTTTGTATACCAAATCATGATCAATACTTGAAAACATAGACAATATATCGAGTGATACAATTGTAAAATCTTCTGGGATATTTAGATGTTTAATTTTACTAAGACGTTTCCAACAGTCTTTTATAATGTATTATGAGTTACTAAAAATTTTGTTGTGCGATTTAGTAAAACTACATAAAGATAATCTATTCGAAATAAAACTATTCTAAAAACATTTAATAATAAAGGTGAAATCTTAGAATTTACATCGGAGAACTCCATTAATAAAAAAATTAACTTTTTATACTTACAAATTATTTTCGAAAAAGGCTACATTCAAAAAGATTGGTATCAAAAACCAGTATATTCTTTTTAAATAATTATCTAAATAAAAAGGAATTTAGTTTCCCTCTTGTACACAAAGCAACGAAACTTTCAGAAAGTCGTTTCCAAGAAAAAAACATTAGCAATATTTACGAAACTTTGGCCAATAATAATTATCCTCATAACTTTAGTATAAATAATATAAAAAAAGTCTAAGCATTTAGAAAATTTTAAAAATTCACAAATTAATACTCAGCATAAGAAAAAACCTATTAATTACTCCAAAGTTTTAATTTTACCGTACGAAAAAGATATCTACACGCCAGTTATAAGCATATGTAAAAAAACTGAACATTTTTCTTATATTTACATTTAAAAATGAACTTTACGATATCCTTTCACCACCTATTAAAGACCAAACACCAACATTTGAAAAAACGAACTTTATAGAATTTATTGCAATGATTGTCGTATGATCTATATTGGACAAACAAAACGTCCTCATAAATTCGATTTTAATTCTAAAAATGTTACAATTTTAAGTATAGAAAGTACTGATCACAGTAGACAAATTTAAAAACGATCAACATTGTAAAAAGTGAAGGCACTGTTAATATTAGATCCCACACTGACAATCTCAGTATAATTATTGAAACTTTCTAGAAATTTAAGTGAAATATGAAACTTACCAATCTCCTGAGTTCCTAACCTAAATTTTTAAAGCAGATCACAATCATGCGGTTCTGCTTACAATTTTCAGTAACTTAATTACGTAAAAATGATTAAAAACACTTTTAAACCAATTTTATCATCACTCTTTTGGGAAAATACCCTGGACTCAAGCTCATACGCATTTCTCAACTTAAGGGCATGAGATACATTGACCTGTGGTCAATCGGGTACAGTTCCCCCAGATTTTTTTCAAAAAAAATGAAAATTTTAAAAAATGAATTCGGAAATGCTATAAAATATCATAACGGACGTCAGACGACTATTTTTTGAGATATAATAACAAAAAAATTATTGCGCTAAATAAAAATGGTATGAATGTGCATTATTTTGAGGTTAGGGTCGTTTTTGAGCTCTCTGTCATTCCGATAATAAAGGTCTCTGCCGTACCAATGCTGTTGGTAATCACTCTAGAATAATTATGGGAGAGAATTTTAACACACTTAATCTCAAAATACACACACAGATCAAAAGCAAAATGAAATTCTGTTTAATTAACCAACAAAAAAGTACATTAGCGTAAATAACAATTATATTTATATTTTAACTTCCGTATTCGTTATAGTCCTGATAGGTCATGTTTTCATGGTAAAATGCATTGACAGTTTCGTTAACAAATAAGGACTTCTTTTTTTCAAAACCTTACCATTACAAGACCAAAGACAAAAACCAAAAAATATCTGTACTTTAGTGAGGTATAAAATACAAACAATAACGTCTGTTACAACTTTAATTTTTCTATTTTTGAAATTTTTTATTTTAAGCGTAATTGTTGAATATTTATATGCACATAATAATGGAACAATCATTAATTTCAAAAAATATGAGTAAGTTTAAGAGACATTTAAAAGTTTTGATCATGTTATAATATAATTTAAAACTTTAAAAATTTCAAAAAATTAAAAACAAAGTTTATATGTTTCAAGATTTAAAAAAATACGCTTAGCAGTTTTTTTAAGCATTTTGAAAGGTTTGGAAATAACTAAAAAATATTATTAAGATTGCAAGAAAAATTGGAAATTATTTTTTATTTGAAACCACCATGGTATGAGCCTATCACATACCCAGAAAAGTTAGCGTTAAGATAGCCCTTTACCATACCCTCCAGCTATCGGCGGTTCATTACTTCGAAACGCCACCGCACAGTCAGTTAATTAGTTCCACAAATAGCCACTGAATAACGCACAATGTATTTTATTAATTTACTGTAGACATATATATCAAACTTTACCTCTGAACGAACTACACTATTCTCTCGCTTTCAGAGGAAGCCAGCAGTTCTAGGAAGACCGAGAACGGGGTGACTGAAAGCGAGAGTTTAGTGTACTTTCAAATTACACGAAACACGTAATTACCAATCACATTTTGAACAGATGGGTCCCACATCAATCGCATGTTTTAATTTATAACCATATCAACAACAATAGAATCCATCAAACCTTCAGTTACGTCGCAAAATACACAATTGCAAATCTTTGGACACTAAAAATCATTAAAAAATCCAACCAAAATGCCACTCAATAACATACACGAAGAACTGAAAGAGGCAGTAACTTCAGAGCTCTGTGGCAGTCACTTGGCGTTCACAAAAGACGGAACTTGGTCAAACCTGTATTAATAGTTGAACCATGTGGTTATATTCTCGACATCCAAGGTCGATGCTTTTCTGACAACTGTCACAATGATGCTGCTATATTACAAAATGAATTCGTAAGAGACGCTGACGGAATGGACAGATGATTCCAAAAAGACGATGCTGCTCATGTCTTCCTTCAATAGCTGAATATTGACTTAAGTGATGCTCATATTTTTCCTTCATTGGGTATATATATATATAGGGTGTCCCAGAAACCTCGTACCGCCAAAAACCAGGACAGTGCTTTTTAAATTTGGAGTAGCAAAGTCCTTTGCCATTTTTCGAAATTCTCCAAAATAAGCGAGATATTCAATATTTCTTTTGGCCAATCAGCGCGCTTGGCGGCAACAGCGCCAGTGGCGTAACAGAAACCATGGGGCCTAAAGGTGAACAATTTTGCTAAGTGCGAAATTAAAAAGTTTTTCAAAGTCGAAAATGCAAAAAGAATTCTACGTGCGAAATAGCAAAGATTTTTCTCAATCCGAAACCAAAATTTTCGAAGTAAAAAATAAAAAACTTTTCTAAGTAAGGAACTGTAAAACTTTTTTTAATTTCGGCATTGCGAAAGGCAAAACGATCAATTTTGTTTGAAATAAAAACTTTCGGAAAAATTACAATCACGCGAATTTAAAATGAAAAACATCTCGTCATCATCAAGCATTGCTTCGATTCAAACATAAATAAACAAACAAAATTCTCTCGGGAGCCCCATGACCGCTGTTAAGCCACTGGCGCTGTTCCCGCCAAACGCGCTGATTGGCCAAAAGAAATATTGAATATCTCGCTTATTTTTGAGAATTTCGAAAAATGGCAAAGGACTTTTCTGTTCAAAATTTAAAAAACAATGTCCTGGTTTTTGGTGGTACGAGGTTTCTGGGACACCCTGTATATATATTAAGAGCAAATTTATATGATTATAAATCTTTGAAATACTGTGATATAGTTAAATGTAAAATAAGAATTTTTAAATTTTATTGATTTTTTAATAATTTTAAAAAGTTTTTATTAAATTTTTTTAAAAACCACACACTAGACGAACAAGAAATTAAAAGACAAAAGTTTAATTGAGAATGTGCCCACGCAGCAGGCAGATTTTTTTGACTTTTAACGAGATTTTTAACGATTATAATAAAAACTGCGCATCCTATCAAAAAGTGATTCATAACGAAGTTGTAAATCTTTTCAAAATGCATAATTTTTGTCTCTACACCTCTTTACCTTTTTTGCACAGTTTAACAAAAAAATTAAAATTTTGAGTTTCCTTTATTTTTTATGCTGTCAAAATTTGAATTTTCGATTTTTTAAGAAAATTGAAAACGTCGTTAATACAATTTTATAAAGAATTTAAAAAAAAAAACATTTTGCTTGTCTTGAATTTTTTCGGATCGTGCGTTGTTTCGGTGAAAATGTTCATTTACATTTCTTTTTTTGGATTTTGAAAATGTTATTACTCTAAAATTTTGGATTTTATCAAACTTAGGCATTTAAAGAAATTGTTTGTCTTTTTGAGTACAATAAATAACTGCACAGAGCATTTTCAAATATTGAAAAAAGTGATCTTAAAAATTTTCAAAATGCTCCAATTTTTTTAGTTTTAGTCCAAAATGACGGGCCAACAAACTTGATCTTTAGTTTAGGATACTTAACGAGTGTACCAAAGGGCAATCGAATCTGTCAATTCTTTCGAAAGTTATCGTGTTTATAGACAGACAAACACACAAACAGACAGAGCAAAACATTCGTAAAAACCTCTTTATTGGGTTCAGGGGCTCTCAAAAGGTGGACATTTGGGGGGGGGGGGGGTAAAATTTTACACAAATCTAATACCTTCTGTAGATGAGAATGTAAAAATATATTTCTTTCGATAAATTGAAGTAAACAATTTTTTGTTATACATCAATTAAAAGAACTTACAAAAAAACTCACCAAAACTTACAAAAAAAAAGATCTACCAATTTTTTTATTTTGCGCTTTTTACAAACTTTTGAAAAAATGACAGAAGAGACGTAAAAAATAAAAACAGCAAAGTTATTGACCCAAAAAAGATCTAGAAATTTGTAATAAGGTCTTGTCACGAAAATTTATCAAAAATAAAAAAATTACATCTTTGGAAAGAGGAGACAAGCGAAAATAAAATTATATTTAACAAAAATTGTTGACTAAATTATATCTAAAAATATGTTTTAAACCACCCTGGATGGGTATTTTGAATTTAAATCGTAAAAATTATCATTGAAAATAAGCATTTCAAATTTATTGAAAAACGACAAAACCCAAAGAAGCTTTAACAAAAGAGAATTCACGATGAAATATCAAGCGCGAAATGCAGCGCGTGATGAGAATGTACCAGCGCAGCAGACAGATTTTTTAATTATTTTCAAAGTTTTTTAGTTCCTAATTGAAATCGTATTTTATATATTTTTAGTTTTTATGTAATTATTTTCTGATTATTACAACAAATTTTCTATTTATAAAATTGAGAGAAATACGGAAAACGAGGAGCTTTTACATTTCTTTTAGTTATTCATTTTTTAACATTTTTAGTTATTTTCAACGCTTTTTTGGATTTTGTCAACATTCTTCATTTTCGAAGAAAACGATATTTTAAAATATTTATTTTAAATAAATTTTTGAAAATTAACATAATTTTAAAGAATTTAATGGCGGTCAAGACTGGGTCTTCATAATTCTAAAAAATATAATACTTTAACACAATTTCAAATTAACGCAAGTCTATTTAAGGGTTGGTAGCTGCCCCGAAAAAAAAACCTTATAAAGCGACTAATGTTCTATTTCATGTACGACTTTGCATAAAAAATCATCAGTAAATCAGTCACAAAGAAAAATATTATTTAATGAAAGAAGTCATTAGTTAGAATAACTGGAAAAAAGTAAATTGTAGTACAATGGTACTTTTGTCTATTTTTTCTACTTGCCTGAGAGTTCTGCAATAACTCTTTAGTCGGTTAAATATTAATTAGTTATCCACTAATCACTTTGATTAATGTACCGTCTACTTTTTTTAAATTCTTAGTAAACAATTTAATACAAGTTTTTCAGAGGCAGAAATTTAGTAAATACTTTAGTTTTTGAAGACTATTTTATAGTCAGAGAGCGGACGAGCCCAGTCTTTAGTTGCGCACCGAGCCTAGGCTTGACTCCCTCGTTTCGGAGAACCGCTGCATTGAGGGAAGTGGTGAGAGAGCGCGCGCATTCCGAGTACATAGGTTGGGGAAGAGTCGTATGTGTTTGGCGTGCGCGCGCTCTCCCACCACTTCCACCCATGCAGTGATTCTCCGAAACGAGGGAGACGAGCCTAGGCTTGGTGCGCAACTTGAAACTTGGCATGTCCGCTCTCTGGTTATAGCGTATGGATCACCTTAAACATTTTTTATCAATAATATCACATGCGTAGTTTGTAAATTTTCATTAAAATAACTTGTAACGCTTTTTTCAAACGTACTTTTCAGTAACATCAAACAGCGTTTGCATTGTCTTCTTTTCAAATAAGGGGATCACTTTTGGAGCAAATTTTTAAAATAAAAGAGAAAATTTACTGACTGACTTAGCAATAATATTACACACCGGGAGCGCAAGCTTCTAAAAAAATGAATTATAAAGATGATCTCAAATTTTTTGGAGTATCTCATTACAATGTTAAGGATTCTATTGGCAGTTAAAAGACTTAAACAAAATAAAGCTGCTATAATTTGCATAATTAGAGATTAAACTATTTTAAAATTAGTTAATTTCAAATCTTTTTATACTGTTTCTAAATGGTTAATATTAATCTGTAATGATTCTCGAATTCTTTCTTATATTTATGGAATATGCCTTCTTTTATTCTTAAAATGGCATTAATTTACGATCTTTTGCAATAGGTATCACAGCACACTAATTTCCATCCCAGACTTTGTCACACAGACACACACACAAACACACACACAAATTCTGATTTGGAAGTCGGACCATGTTTATTATATATTGTAGAGGAAGCTGAAACCGAATCCAAAGTCCATGTTATCACATTTTTTCACAGCCACAAAAAAAAATAGAAAATAAGTCTAGCCTGGGGGTAAATTTCATCCCATTACGTTAGGTTGAGGTCGCCTAGTCACATTTAAAGTTCAGAAAATTTTTTTCGTGGGCCTGCGTTTTCATGCACTATACCTGAAACCGATGAAGTGAAGCTTTTCCAAAAAATTCTACAATTTTTAATAATAAACATTTATGTTAAACTACTTCCGTTTCTTTTTTCAGATTTAATAAGTTCAGACCGGCGCGAAAACTTATGCCACTTATTTGTGGCCTCTGAGGGCATCGACTTACCTCAAATCCAAGAAACAACACCTGAATATGCTATACGCTTTGGTGATTTTCTAGTACACGATACTCACCCAATGACCATTCTTCCTGAATCTTTCTTGAGAAGGGGTCATGTCATCATTGCTTGGAAACAGGCAGACAAAATTCAACCGCTATGCCTTTTGTTTGGTGAATCTGATTTATTTACCGTCTTTGACACACATAGAAAAGTGTGGGTGTCTCTGCGCCGCCAGGAGTTTGAGAGATTAGGTCTGTATCATAGTCTGTCACTTACTCGTGCGCGTGATCAAGCTCATTACGCTGTTGCATACGGACCTGATAATCTTCATGCAAACGCAACTTTACACTACAAAGCAAGCGAACAGGCATACTTCTTTGCAGATGTCGAAGAAGTGATTCAAACAAATCTTATGAAACAAGGTCGAGCAACCCCTGCAGAAAGCGCTGCAGCAATCGACCGAGTATATCGTCAGAAATATATTGAATCATACCAACTTTATTCGAGAGAACACCCACACTCACCATAAATTTTGCCGGCGCGCAAAGTTCCTTATACCCAGAGAGCACATGAGCCCATTCTGAAGTTAAGCACATAGTTGGCTCGGCTCCCTCGTTGCGGAGAACCGCCGTGTAAGGGAAAGTGGTGTGAGAGCGATTTATGTGCCCAGCGTGCGCGCGCTCTTTCAACGCTTAACCCCATACGGCGGTTCTCCACAACGAGGGAGTCGAAACAACTCTTTGATCAACTTCAGACTAGCAGAGGAGCCCAGTGTGAAGTTGAGAACAGAGTTTGGCTCCCTCGTTGCGGAGAACCGCCGTATAAGGGAAAGTAGTGGGAGAGCGACTGATGTACCGGGCGTGCGCACGCTCTTCCAACCCTTCACTACATACGGCAGTTCTCCGAAACGAGGGAGCTGAACCAACTCTGTGACCAACTTCAGACTAGCTAAGGAGCACAGAGTTAGTCCCCCCCCCGCCCCATTGCGGAGAACCGCCGTATAAGGGGAAGTGGTGGGAGAGCGACTGATGTGCCGGGCGTATGCGCGCTTTTCCACCCCTTAACCCCATACGAGAGTTCTCCGCAACGAGGGATCTGAACCAACTCTGTGATCAACTACAGACTGGGCTCGTCTACTCACTGCTTATTTCTAAAGTGCCTATGTTGTACTTTCAACACCGGTGTGCAAAATATGTATATTTTAAATTGAGCATTCTCCCATAATGTTATCGCAACTTCGAATTCAACGACGCACTTTTTACATGGTGTAAAATCGTATTAAGTCCAACGCTCGATGCGGATTTTGCGAAAAAATATTGTAGGTGAATACTAGTACAGATATTTGGAAAGACGGGAGCAGTTGCTGCAGTATCGAATTAGTAGTCTTTGGGGGGCGGAAAGTAAAGAATGTTGCGAAAAAAAATCAAAAACTATCCTCTAAATCTGATTTAGCGAAAATACGCTGATTTCAACAGCGACAGTCTCGCTGATTGTACGAGTAATCTCTACTTCTGCTTCAAAGCCGGATACAATGTAATTCTGGCTGATTCAGGTTCAGAGAGTAATTTTCGAATATTGCAAAATCAAGTCGGAATACCTAGAGAATTAAAAGGTTCACTAGTGAAGCAAAAAGTATGTTAATGTAATGTAATATAATAAGATTGTCGCAAATAAAAAAAAGTGAAACGAAAATGCAATGTCGTTTATCATTTTCTGGTCCAATCCTTTAGTTTAGAAAAAAATTCAAGTTCTACTAAAACATAGTTTCGAAAAAATCATATTCAAAGTTAATAAGTTGTTAAAGTCCAAAATTTCGGAAAAATTATATTTCATTTGAACGCCTTCTAGTTTATAATTATTTCAGGTTTTGAAAGCCTTTCGTATGAACTTTTTGAACTTTAAAATTTGAGATAATTGGAAATTATTTTGAAAGAATTCAGATATATGAAATAAAATTTTCAACAAAAAATTTAATCATAAGCCAAAAAATATTATTGATATTGAACTGTAATTATTTTAAATATACAAACAAAATAAATGAATTTAATATAAAAAAATCTTCTTAACGTTCTTTTTAACGTAAAGGTCAATTAAGGTCAAGTTCGTTAGCCTAAAATTTTGGATAAAAATTTAATAAGTAACGCATTTAAAAAAATTTTGAGACCACTTTTTTCCGAATTTGATAATTTTATGCACACATATTTATAGTTTTAAAAAATGCGAACAATTTATCCTAATAAATTTTTTCGATAAAAAAAATTATCGGAGCGAAACAATGCACAATATGGTAAATACTCTGAGGAAGAAAAACGTTGCAATTTTGAACTCAACAATATTATCTTAATAACATTTTGAATTTTGTTGGAAAATCAAAATTTATTTGCATAAAAAATAATCAAAAATGAAAAATGCCATTTTTCGATCATACTATGCAAAATAAAAAAGAAAGATAAACGATGCTCAAAAATATTTACAAATTTTGTATTATTAACTTTTTGATAAGACGCGTAGTTTTTGTTTTGATCGTAAAAATAAGATTGACAATGCAAAAATAAAATTTTTGGAAAAACGGTGTAAGGTACGGGAACAGATGAATGAACAAAAATTGTGCATTCAAAAAAATCTACAAATTTTTAATAAACTTTTGTTATTAAAATAAATTTAAAATAATAAAAAAAACTTTTTGGAAGAACGAGACAAGCTACAATATCACTTTGAGTAATAAAATTTTTCATCAAAATTATATCTACGAATTTTCATAGAACCGCTTCTCGCTAGGATACGTATTTTTTATTTAAATCATCAACAATAACATTGAAAACAAAAAAAATTAAATCATCATTAAATCATTCAATTCATCTCAGGACTTAAATTGTTTTTAAATATTTACAAAATTTTTCTACGAATGTTAAAAAAATAATAAAAATCATAATTTTTACTAATAAATAAACAATTTAAAGACAGCCACTAAACATATTATTTAATCAGTGTCGCAACCCAATTTCGAAAATTTCAAAATTCTACCATTTGTGTAAAGAAATAATTTTTCTGCAGAAAGAAAATAAGTAGCAATGTAAATAAATAAATAAAGTCTTTTAACAAAAATCATTTTGATTAAAGCTCTCCTATGTAATAATCGTGCTTTAAGAATGTTAAGAATGATTTTAAATTTTACAAATATATTTCAAATTTTCTGAATTAGTAAATTGTATGTTACATGGATTTATTGAACACATTATTTCAGAGTCGAATTCAGCGAAACTTTTACTGGTAAAAAATTTTAACAAATAAAAAGTTATTATGTAGTCTTTTCTTTCTTCACATTTTGAATCTTCATTATTATTTTTGACACAATGTTTTAATTTTTCCGGTAATTTGCCGGTTCTTTGCCGATTCACCGGTTTTTTGCCAATTCGCAATAATTGTTCACGGTCAGTAAAATTAAAGAATTCCAAGTCTTTCAGTTAATGTTTTTGAATTTACAAAAATAAATACCGAACTCTAAAGTAAACCACTTAAAGTAGGATTCTTGAATTTCACACTTTGAAAATCTTAAAACCGAAATTTTATTTTAACAATTTTATTGGCCAATCAGGTGCGTCCTGCCTCCATGGCGGGGCGCTCTGGCTAATCGCAGGCATCGTAAAGATTATACATAAGAACAATATAACCTAATACCTCAGTTTCAGGTCAGCCCTGAAGAAGTGAACTGCAATGTTAACGAAACATCGGCAAAATTCGTAGTTTTGTACACGATTGAAACCCGAAATATC